>BCLG01003287.1:0-16211 GCA_001602295.1 Zoysia matrella
AACCCTGAACCCTGAACCCTAAACCCTAAACCCTGAACCCTAAACCCTGAACCCTAAACCCTAAACCCTAAAACCCTAAACCCTATAAATGATCACACAGTGACAAAAGTGGGAGATTTTAATGATATTGAGCTGATGAGCAAGAATATCTGGTAATATTGTTTCATACTTTCATATTTGCTACTTTATAGTATCCTCCTTTGTGGTGCTTCTTTTTGGTTCATAGATGACAAAGGGGGAGTGATATGATGATGAGCGATGAAGATCGAAGATGAATATGATGTTGATATGATGATAATCAAGGAAGAAATGAAGATATGAAGAGATGGAGATAAAGAAGAGAAATGGCGGTCAAGAAATCAACGGGAGTAGTACATCCTATTCTCTCGAATCTTTTTCATCACTACCCTTTGCCCTCTACTCGTCTTGTGATTATTTTCTATTTGTAGGAGACGGGAAGGAGTCAAAGAGATGGGAGTCAAAATCAAATAGTCCAATCAAAATGAAGGGAAATGTAAAGTATAATCAATGAACCTATCATGGGGGAGTTTAAAGCTAAGGTATGAAATTTTGTGCATTTTTGTGGGCCTCTTGTCAATAGATGGTAAGACAACTTGTGCCTATCCTTCTCGTTTAAGTTGTCTTGTGCTTTAATTCTTATCTTTTGTATCATCTCGACCTTTTTCATCATAGTTGTCATCAATCACCAACAAGGGAGAGATTGTTAGCTTCATGACCATCGACGCCCCTCAAAGATATGAATAATTTTGGTGTTTGAATGAGAACCATGAACTAACTCATTGGATGTAGGTCCATCAACACTATTCTTCACTTCTACGAGTTGGTTGCTTCAAAGTTGTTTGGGACCCCGGCGTGTTTTCCAAGGAAGGAGCTGATCCAAGGCTAAGAATGATCTAGAGCCATGTGTGGCTTAGTTTTAGGCTTTGTGTCTATAGAAAACACCGATACTATTAAGAGGGGTCAGGTCACTCGTCTCGGCTTTACAAGTTTTAGGGAGTGTGGATGCTCTAGATTCTCTGAGGCACTTGAGTGATCAGTGGAAGCTTGAGGATGTCAAGAGTTGCAGTGAGAAGCATGAAAATCTTGAAGAAGTCAACTTTCAGCAGCTATTGAGTCAACGGACAGTCCGGTGATGGTGGAGCCAGAAGTCCAGAAAGGATGTTTTCTGTAGGTTGAGAAGAGGACATCACCGGACACTCCGACGATGTCACCGGATAGTCCGATGAGTGCAAGAGCTCGGAGTCTAGGGAGAATTCTCTCTGGAGTCAAGAGGAGGAGTCACCGGACAGTCCATCGATTCAGTGACTGGACAGTCCGGTGAGCCCACAAAATGGTGTCCAGAAGAAGTGTCTTTGGAAGTCTTAATGAGGTCATTGAACAGTCTGGTAATAGTGTGAACCGGACAGTCTAGTGATGGTATGAACCGAACAGTTCAATGTCACATGGAATAGATTCCAAAGAGGATGTTTTATGCCAGTTGAAGACTAGGAGTCACCGGACAGTTCAGTGGTCTCAGTCATCGGACAGTCCGATGACTGCAAAAGGCAGTGAGCTTTTTAGCAATGGCTCTTAACGATTGTTTCAGGGCTTGGGGCCTATTTAAACCGTTGGGGGAGCTGTTGTGGAGCTTGCTTGCGGCTAGAACAATTGGAGATCATTTGTGAAGAGCCAAAGGTCATCAAAGAGAGCACAAAACAGCATTTAGTGAGATCTTGAGTGCTTGTGAAGAGTAGCAAAGAGCATCCATACATTTTTGAAAGTGCATCTAGGCCCTCTAGTGGGCTTTAGTGGATGATGACGAACCAGTCAAAGAACTAATGATATTTTCTAAGTGCTTTTATTGTGAGAAAGATTCAAAAAGTAGAAAAGAATGTCAAAATAAAAAGAAGATCCTAATTTTCTTGAATCAAGTCATGGAGCCTTTTCTCATAGAAGAATACTAGATTTTTATCATTTCTTGAGTCTAGATATGCCGTACTATTAAGAGAGACTCAAATTGATGTCTCAAAGATGCCAAAATGCTCAAATCCAATCATAACCCGAGACTCCTTATCAGAGTATCCGACACATTGCCGAAGTCTCCGGTAAAGCAGAAGTCTTAACCCGAGAAGGCTCACCGGAGTGTCCGGCAAAGTGCCGGAGACTCTGGGAGCCTAGCAGCCCACACCCGAGAGGGTTCATCGAAGTATCCGGCACAGTGACGGAGACTCCAGTGGCTCAGGCTATGCAAACCCGAGAGGCCTCACCAGAGTATCCGGCAAGTTGCCGGAGACTCCGATGGACCGAAGTGTCCGATCAGTCAGAATGTGGTCCAACAGCTACTTTTTGGAGCCCGGGTATTTATACCCTCTCAGCCCCTTTTGAGAGGGCTGGCGACTTACACTTGCTTACAACACTTTTGAGCTCCAAAAATACTCTCTCACTCTCTTCCAAAGCTTACTCTCTCACTCTCTTCCAAAGCCTAAGCTTGCAAGATTTGAGCTAGAGATTGTGAGAGTAGTGCTTCCACTCCCATTGAGCATTTGCGGCACCGTCGAACTTCGATTCGAGCTTGTTACTCTTGTAGTTTTTGCTCCTAGACGGCTAGGCATGCTCGAAAGCTCTCAACTTGTGTGGTGACGTCCCGAAAAGTTTGTTCACCCCTTCTCGAAAGAGATTTGTTAGTAGAGAACTCAACCTCACCTTTGTGGCTGGTTGAGTGAGAGAAAGGACCGAGTGAGATTCGGTTCTTTGTGAACCTCTCAATGGAGGCGTAGAGTTCTTTCGTGGACTCGAACTTCGGAGTAAAATCTTGTGTCTTCTTGTGCACTTTTTATTCTTGCAAGTTCATATCGTTCCTATTGTTCATATTTATAGATTTGCTTCGATCTACTTGCTCACTAGTTTCTAGGTTGTTTAATTGCTTAGATCTAATTCTTATATCATTTTCTAGTCTTTTGATTCAAGTGGAATTTGCTAGAACTCGCTAAAACTTACTTAGATTCAAATTTCGTCTAAGTTCCTGTTTGACCGGAGTGTCCGGTAAGTTACCGGGCAGTTCGGTGACTGGAGTATCCGACACATTATCGGAGACTCTGATGGTCTGACAGTTCGTTAAGTTTGATTTTTTAAGAATTATTTTAGGTTGCCTATTCACCCCTCTAAGCAACTTTCAATTGGTATAAGAGCAAACTCTTCGAATCGACCTTAACCACTTGGAGAGACGATGATAGGTCTAAGGGAATCAAGTCAAGTAAGCAAAAAATCAAGCGAAGAGATTAAACACTCTTCTTCAAGTGAGAGTAATGCGGAATCCTTCTCACTCCTCAAGAGGAAAGACCAAATAGGCGAAGAAGAAAAAGAAGAAGGGAGTTAAAAAGGACTATTCTAAGACTCCTTTCAATTATTCTCGCCACAATTCTAACACAAACTTTTTGTCGTTACCCATTGGTAAACTACCTCAATTTGATGGGGTGAACTATACCAAGTGGAGGCAAAACATAAAGTATCACCTATTTTTGCTCCACCCGAGTATTTGGGATATTGTTTGTACAGGTGTTGAATATCTGGATAGTGATGACGATAAAGAACTAACTCCGAAACAAGAACAAGATCTCCACCAAAATGCTTAAGCAGTGACGATTCTTCTCTCATTACTCAATCAAGAAGAGTTCAACAAGGTTGATGGGTTGAACTCGACAAAGGAGATTTAGGATACTCTTCAAGTTGCTCATGAAGGCACCAAGACTATAAGAATTGCCAAGATTAAGATGATTGAGGGAGAATTAAAAAGATTTGTGATCTCTCAAGAGATGTACAATCGGCTTAAGATTCTCGTCAACAAGATTAGAGCCTATAGAAGCAAAAATTAGAGTGATAATAAGGTTGTCAAGAAGATGATTAGGGCTTACACGGTTAGAAACACAAACTTGTGTCCACTAATTTGTGAAAGCCCTAACTACAAGAAGATGACCCCCGATGAAGTGTTTGAAAAGATTATCAACCATGAGATAATGGAGAAGGAGGCTCAATATGTAAAGAACTTGTAAAAGAGTAGTTCAAGCCCAAAGAATCAAGACATAGCACTCAAAGCAAGCAAGAAGAACAAAGGTAAGAAGATAGTTGAAGAGAGCTCAATTGATGAAGATGAAAGCTCCGACTTTGATAATGAAGACATGGCTCTCTTTGTCAAGATATTTAAGAAGTTTATGGGAAAAGAGCGGAATTACCTTGATAACAAAAGGAAAGATAAGCCTAAATCAAGAGAAAAAAAGAGTTTGCTACTATTACGATAAATATGATCACTTCATTGTAAATTGCCCACATGAGAAGAAAGAAGAAGAGGATGACAAGAAGTACTTCAACAAGGACAAGAAATTTTTAAAGAAAAAGTACACCTATGAAGCCCATCTAGAAATAGAATGAGACTCAAATGAGCAGAGTTCTGATTCAGATGATGGCGTTGCTACATTTGCCATCAAAGTATCTTCATCAAGCAAATCTCTCTTCACCAACCTCAACAAAAGTAAGAGCACTACTCACACATGCTTGATGACAAAGGAGGGCAAGCGTAAGGAAAAAACTAAATTCAACCTCTCTCATAAATATGTTAGTAGTGATGAGGAAATAGAAAGTGACAGTGATGATAAGACCTTGCTTAAAAGTTTAAGTAAAAATGCTATCACTAAAATCAAAATGCTTATGGATCAAATAGTTGAGAGGGATGAAATTCTCGAGAATCAAAAAGATTTGCTCATTTTTGAAAAGAAGAGAAACCTTCAGCTTGAGAATCTCCTAACTCTAGAAAAAAATAAAAATGAAGAGTTAAATCAACAACTTGCTTCATGCAAAGAGACTTATAAAAGTCTTGAGAGTTCAAGTGGTGTACTTCAAGAAAACTATGATGCCTTGAAAAAGATCCATAAAGATCTTGAAGTGCAATTTGATACTCTTGGTCTAACTCTAAACCTAAAGATGCACCTAACTCATCTAAAACTTTCAAACATTGTGCTAGATGTAATAATATTGATCTTGAAACTTGTGCTACTAATATCAAATTGATTCATGACTTGAAAGATCAAGTAAAAACCTTAAAAAGGCAAGTTCACCAAAAGAAGCAACAGCTTGACAGTAAGAAGGTTGAATATGCAAAAAGTGCATATTTGAACACAAGGTGCCCTCATGTCAAGGACGGTATTGGCTATGTTCATGGTGGAAAGTAAAATGCAAAAGAATTTAAGAATGGCCATCAGTTTTCAAAATTCACAAAAGAGCGAACCTACCAAAAGAAGCAAGCCAAGATCAAAGTTACTAATGATCTTTCTAAGTCTCATAATTATCATACTAATGCTTCTCATAATATGTCTATGCTATTTCAAACTTTTGATGCATCATATGTTCTCATGAAAAACAAGAATGGTAGAATTATTGCTAAGTATGTTGGGCCACGCAACAAGAACTCAAAAGCTTGTGTGTGGGTGTCCAAGACTCTTTGACTAATTTGAAAGGATCCAAACAAATTTGGGTAACTAAAAAAGGCTTAACTTGTTTTGTTGGTGTACTCCTCCGGTGAATCAAGTTGAGTGATAGATAGTGGATGCATCAATCATATGATCGGAGAGAAAAGGACGTTCACCTCCTATCAAGAGAATGAAGATTTAATGGAGAGCATCACTTTTGATGATAATGGACAAGGAAGAGTGCGTAGTTATATTAAAATTGCTATCACAACCGAGCATTCTATTTCTAATGTATTACTTGTTGATTCTTTAGGCTACAATATATTGTCTGTTTCATAACTTTGTGAGATGGGCTATAATTATTTGTTCACTAATGAGGGTGTGATGGTCTTTAGAAGAGATGACTCAATTGCCTTTAAAGGTGTGTTAAAGGAAAAGCTTTATATTGTTGACTTTTCAACAGATAAGGCTCAACTTGACACATATTTGATTGTAAAGTCCAACATAGGTTGGTTGTGACAAAGGCTAGCCTATGTTAGAATGAAGAATCTTAATAAGCTCTTAAAAAACGGTCACATCCTAGGACTAACCAATGTTGTGTTTGAAAAAGATAAACCTTATGGAGCATGTCAAGCCGAAAAACAAGTTGGATCGTCACATCTCGCCAAGAACATCGTGACAACAACACGACCATTGAAATTGCTTCATATGAATCTCTTTATTCCAATAGCCTACATAAGCATTGACGGTAACAAATATAGTCTTGTAATTATTGATGATTATTCTCGTTTCACTTGGGTATTTTTTTTGCATGATAAAAGTGAAACTCAAATAGAACTCAAAAAGTTTTTGAGAAGAGCTCAAAATGAATTTGGCTTAAGAGTCAAGAAGATAAAAAGTGACAATAGAAACGAATTCAAGAACACTCAAGTAGAGTAGTATCTTGATAAAGAAGGCATCAAACATGAGTTTTCGGCATCCTACTCCCCTTAACAAAATGGAGTTTGCCCAAAAAAAGAACCGTACACTCATAGAGATGGCAAGAACCATACTTGATGAATACAAGACCTCCGATCGCTTTTGTCCGAAGCGGTAAACATGGCGTGTCATGTAACCAACCGGCTCTATCTTCATCGCATCTTGAAGAAAACCCCCTATGAGCTTCTCACCGATAACAAACCTAATGTCTCTTACTTTCGTGTTTTTGAAAGCAAGTGTTATATTCTTAACAAGAAACACAAGTCATTCAAGTTTGCTCCAAAAGCGGACGAAAGTTTCTTGCTTGGTTATAACTCAAACTCTCTTGCCTATCAAATCTTTAACAAAAACTCTGGTTTAGTTGAAGTCACGTGTAATGCAGTGTTTGATCAGACTAATGGCTCTCAAGTAGAGCAAGTTGATCTTGATGTTTTAGATGATGAAAAAAGCTCCATGTGATGCATTGAGAAAGATGGCAATTGATGATATGCATCCACGTGATCCACAAGATGCCTAAGATGATCCATCTTCCAATGTAACATCACCTCCAACACAAGATGAAGCCCAAGAAGAAGAAAAGTGCAATGATTAAGAGGGAGATGAAAAAGAAGAGCAAGATGAACCAAGACGTCAAGTGCCACACCCAAAAGTCTATCAAAGTGTTCAAAGAGATCATCCCGTCGACAACATATTTGGTGACATTGAAAAAAGGGGTAACCACTAGATCACAAGTTGCTACTTTTTGTGAACATTACTCTTTTGTTTCCTCTTTAGAACCATTTAAGGTAGAAGATGCACTTCGTGATCCAGATTGAATGATAGCCATGGAAGAAGAATTGAACAACTTCAAGAGAAGTGAAGTTTGATCCTTGAGGGAGCGTCCAAGTTAAAATATTGTGGGCACTAAATGAGTGTTCCGCAACAAACAAGATGAACATGGAGTCGTGACAAAGAACAAGACAAGACTTGTGACAAAAGATTATTCACAAGTTGAAGGTTTGAATTTCGATGAAACCTTTGCCCCCGTAGCTAGGCTTGAGTTAATTCGTATATTATTTGCCTATACTAATCACTATGATTTCAAGCTATATCAAATGGACGTGAAAAGTGCATTCCTCAACGGGCCAATCAAAGAAAAAGTGTACGTGTAGAAACCACCGGGCTTTGAAGATGATGAGTATCATAACCACGTTTATAAACTCTATAACCCGCTCTATGGGCTTAAGCAAGCTCTTAGAGTATGAATGTCTTAGGGACTTTCTCATTAAAAGTGATTTTACAATTAGAAAAGCCGATTTCACCCTCTTCACAAAAAAGTTGATAATGGTTTATTTGTGTACCAAATATATGCCGATGACATAATATTTGGTTCTACTAGTAAAACTTTTGTGATGAGTTTAGTAAAGTCACGATGAAAAGATTTGAGATGTCAATGATGAGAGAGTTGACGTTCTTCCTTGGCTTTCAAGTGAAACAACCCAAAGAAAGGATATTCATATGTCAAACTAAGTACACCTATGACATTCTCAAAAAATTTAAGATGACGGATGCTAAACCTGTCAAAACTCCCATGAGTACAAATGGCCATCTTAATCTTGACTTCGATGAAAAACAGTGGATCAACAGGTACATCGCTCTATGATTGGATCGTTGCTTTACCTTTGTGCATCTAGGTCCGATATTATGCTAAGTGTATTTATGTGTGCAAGATTTCAAACCGCTCCTAAAGAGTGCCATTTAAGAGCCGTTAAGAGAATCTTAAGATATTTAGTTCACACACCAAACCTAAGGCTTTGGTATCCAAAGGATTTCACTTTTAATCTCATTAGATATTTCGATGCGGATTATGTCGGATGCAAAGTGGATAGAAAAAGCACATCGAGACTTGCCAATTTTTAGGAAGATTTCTTGTATCTTGGTCCTCTAAGAAATAAAACTCTATTGCCTTATCCACCGCCGAAGCCGAGTACATAACTGCGGGTAGCTATTGTGCCCAATTGCTATGGATGAGACAAACCCTTAAGGACTTTAGTTACTTTGAAAACAAAGTCCCTCTCCTATGTGACAATGAGAGTGCCATCAAAATTGCTAATAATCTTTGTGATCATAACCGCACAAAGCACATAGACATACGGCATCATTTCTTAAGAGATTATACACTAAAGTGGGATATACAGATATTTCATGTACCCACAAAAGATCAATTGGCCGATATTTTCACCAAGCCTCTAGATAAGAAGCACTTTTGTGAGCTTGGGAGTGAGCTGAGCTTAATATCGTTGATTCTCGAAATATGGCTTGAAGTAATGCACATCTGATTGTTGTTTTCTATTTGCTTGTGAAACAAAAGATCTTGTGAAAATGTTGAGTGATTTTTAAAGTATTTTATCGTTCTTAGTCTTAGGACCAACTTTGTTGTAAAGTGATCATTGCTTTGATTGTTGATTGTTGCTGATCACTTTATCACAAAGTATTTATATGTCCATCCATATATATAAAAGCCTATTCTTGCAAAATCTCCAAAGCTCTATCCAAAATTCCAAAGATTTCTTCAAAAATCTTTTCCTGTCTAGAGAAGGCTCACCGGACTATCCAGCACTTTGCCGGAGTGTCCGGTGCCTCTAGTGGTCGAACCCGAGAAGCCTCACCGAAGGCTCCGACATTGTGTCAGATACTCTGATGGCTGGAGAGTCCGGCACTTTGCCGGAGTGTCCGGTGGCCTGGAGCTATTTAAATCTCAACAGGTCCCACATTCAACGTTCATCTCTCTATTTGCCTTTAACAGCCATCCGTGCCCTCTCTCTCTCCCCAAAATCGCCACCACTCTAAATCCTTCGGATCGGGCCAAGTCCTCACAAGGGATTGATTCCCCCCAAGACTCCTTAAGGCTTCCTCACGCATTCTCCGTCATTTTCCCGGTCGGATCGAAGCTCAAACGACATATTTCATTTAAAATCCCAAATTTCGCGATCTCTCTCCGCATCATCTTCTTTTGATGTATCCTCGTGATGCCGAAAGTTTGATTGTAATGCCCCAGATGGTTACAGAGATCTCATCGATTCTTATCAAAAACACGAGTGACCGGAGTGTCCAGCAACTTGCCGGAGGGTCCGGTGGACCGAAGTGTCTGGCACCTTGGCGGAGACTCCGGTAACCGGACTGTCCAACATGTTACCGGAGACTCTTGTGCATCAGTGATTTTGCGCAATCTTTCATGCCTCCTTGTCCTATCTTGTCATTGATCTTAGTAGCTCTTCTACTCACTTGTTGACAGATGGTTCGTGAAAGGAGAGCACCTTTACCTCAACATGGGTCAGAGATTGAGAGCGAGCATGAAGAGAATCGCCTCAAGCACAAGCGAAAAGTTGGGAAGAAGCAACCTAGGAAGGAGCAAAGCATTGTCATTCGAGATGTTGCTCCTAGTACTGCTTTGCCCTCAAAGAGGAGTACCAGAGGAGGTCATGGCAAAGGCAAGAGAGTTCCTAGTAGGCAAAGCACTGCTTTTGATGATCAGTTTGCTCCCCGTCCCTTGAGTACCAAGGTTCACTACACAGTGACAAATCCTAAGTTTGAGAATCAAGAACGTTTTGAATATCTTATGAAACCTATCAACTACACGAAAGGTTCTCATAACTTCATTACCAAGAGGTATACCAACCCTTATACCATAGAGAGACAGTCTGCCTATGCTGATCACAAGTTTCACAACCTCTTTCACATGGATTGGTACAAATATGTGATTATGGATAAGAAAGTCCGAACAACTCTTATTAAATGAATAGATTGGATTTACATGAGTGCAGCTGAGGATCCTGTATTTGATAAGATTATTGAGACTTGTGAGCGAAAAAGCTGCAAGGACATCATAGAGCTTAAACAAGATTGGTGTGAAAAGATTATTGTTCAGTTCTACACTATACTTTGAATTGACAGAGATGGAGATGAGCCTATTCTCCACTGGGCACTAGAGGACAACAGCTATCAAGTCTCTTGCTCACAGATTGCTGCTTATCTTAGATTTGGTCAAGAGAACATGGGCAAGCACAAGATTCATTATGAGCGGATTCTTTTTGACGAGGAGATAGCCTTTATTTTGATATTTTCGCATTCAATTAATCAATGCAGTTCCAGGTAGAAGGAAAATTATAGCTGCTCTCAAAACCTTGTATAACAATACCAGTCTGCTTATAAATAGTTAACACATGCAGTTAAGCTTTCAAGACTCCTAAACTCAATTTCACAATGATAAGAACAATGACACTGCCTACATCATTTTATCAAAAGTTGAACTGAAAGCCTCCAGGAAAACCACCGCCGGGGAATCCACCATCGAAATGGAACGTGTATTGCTGACCTCCTCCTCCAAAAGGATTAAAGCCACCTCCACCCATATTCATCTCGTCCAGATCCTCTCCCCGGTCATACCTTACACGTTTGTCTTCATCACCAAGCACCTGCAGATTAGTTAGTGCACACATTAATTGCACTACTACAAATGAAACATCGATAGAGCGAGAAAAATAAAATGATTAGTGAGACACAGATTTACTAAAGCCAAATATAGCACAGTTATGAGACAGATATACACTTTCCTTTGACACAAAAGAAGTTTACAAGTTTCACGTTTATTTTCTTTTACTGTACTACCTCATAAGCAGCAGCAATTTCTCGAAACATGTTCTCTGCTTCTTCTCGGTTGTCCACATTTTTATCTGGATGCCACTGCAATGCCAGCTTTTTGTAGGCACGTTTAATCTCTGCGGCTGATGATGTCTTTGAAACACCAAGGATTTTGTACCAATCTTTTCTTTTGCTCAACTTAAGCTGCTTTTCAGCTCTCATAAGTGCTTCCCGGATCTCCATGTCCTGATTGTCAAAAATATGACCACTGTTATCAGAATGGCACTATACTTTTGATTTAAAAAGAAATACGGTATTTCCTCGAGCATTATAGTTGTTCAAACAAATTTATGGTCACTGTTGCCTTGTGACGAAGAGGTCACGGGTTCGAGTCCTAGAAACAGCTTCTTATAGAAATGTATAGAAAGGCGCGTACAAAAGACCCAAAGTGGTCTGACCCTTTCCCAGACCCTACGCAAGCGGGAACCTGTGTTTTATATTACAGATTCATTTTGCCCAAAAAAAGTTACAGCATCTTTTAACCTTATACTAGCATATAGGAGTAGCTCTTACTCCATTGCAGCATCTACAGCGCTGGAAAATACATGTATAAATCTAGAGATCCTATCAAAGAAAATGGAAAACAGTTGCTCCTGCAGGACAGGGAACAGGTCTGTTGGTGGGGGTTTGGGGGAGGAAGTTCCACGGAAAGCTGAATAAAATGCAAGAACTAGTGTTTGCATGCATCACCAGGACTCTGCACTAGCAAACCAATCAAAATTACCTGTGGAGATTTCTGGGCGGCTTCCTTTAGATCCTGAACCGCTCCTTCCCAATCTTCTGAGAGAAGTTTGGCTTCACCCCTCTGGAGGAAAAACATAAAATGAACAGCTTAGCATAGCGAAATGTGCAACGCGCAATTCATTTCCACCATATATGATTTTCTAATATAACATATCCAATATATATATATACTTTTTATTGAAATATATTACGCATGTTGAACATAAGAGTTAAACAAGACAAATGCACTTATTTCAATCTTAGAGGTGAGGCACAAAATAGAATGAAATTTGCCTTGTTCAGAAACCAGAGTCAAGATTATGAGATAATATCGTAGGCATGGTGACTAAAAACTGCGAAGCTACATGAATGTTCCATATTGTACCAGCCAGACAACATTACCTGTGTCAGTGCATCAATGAGTTCTCCATCTATGTTGAGTGCTTCAGTACAACTGTTTATAGCCTCCTTACCTCGTCCAAGTTTTACCAGAGTCTTACATAGCCCAAGATAAAGATGTAAGTTATAGGCATTGTGATCTGGGTCCATTGCAAGAGCAGCCTTGTAGTCCTCAGCAGCCAAGCGTAACTTGCCCTTGGCTGCATTATCTTCAGCCTGCATGCAGATCATTTAATCCTTTTAATTTTTAATTTAATTGTCAGTGTCATACAACCTAAATTGGTCAATAAGAGGATAAGAGACTCACGTGCTTAGTCTTCTTTAAAAGGTTTTTCAACCCAAAATATGCTTTTTTCAAATCTGAATGTTCTGGATCCAAACGAAGCCCTTTCTGATAGTGCCTGAAAAAATAAATGTATCATTCAAATGTTACCTGCCGTCATATTTGTGTCTGTCTAGGCATGCACACCCTTCCCCAAATTACCTGGAAGCCACATCATGATCGGCAAGGTAGTAATACGCTCGACCTCGAAGTAGAAGTACATCCAAGTTGTCTTCATCTTCCTTTAGAATAAATCCTGCCTCTGAAATAACACTCGAGTAGTCCTTCAATGCTAGCAATGCTTTAGCCTTTAGAAGCTTTGCCTGCAAATCAACGATTAGCGCTACGGCTTATGGCGACGAGATAATAATAAATATCTCCCCGCGTTTAATCCTTGGTTACAATAATTGATGAGTCATACCTTTAAGCAATCCGGAGAGAAGACGAGCACAATTTTGTTGAGGTATTCAAGGACTTTAGAAAACTCTCCAGAATCAAACTGGTCATAGGCAGACTGTAATGACTTTTGAGCCTGTAGCAGCTGAGATAATTCCTTCTCCACTGCAGCAGACCCAGGCTTTAGCTCCAGGTATTTGTTATAGTTGCTCTCAGCTTCCTTGTGCCTAGACTTCAAAAATAGACATTTGCATATAAGGCAAGAAAGAGAATGAGGTATGAATATAAACTTTCAAGGTAATTAGTAATATTGTTCTCTTGCCATTTTCTTCATGGGAGTCCTCAGGCATCAGAACATTGGGTTCCTATTAATTTAATCAAGTACAATTCATATTTCTTGCTTTTGAGGCCAAATCCAAATGGAATCTGGCTAGTTCTTCACAGTAAAAAGATAGAACTTGAAACCACGCTATTGTAGCCATTACTAGAATTATGTTTATCTATGACCAGTGTCACATTAAAATGGATTCCAAATAAGCCTACGACATAATTTACCTGCACTTGTGACGAAGCATCAATGCACGCTGCCTGTAAGCTTCCGAATGATTTGGATCAACTTCCAAGACAGCATTTAGGAGGCCAAGTGCCTCATCATACTTTCTCAGGTTTATCATCTCAGAGGCTCGTTCGAACAAAGTGGACGGGTCATTTTCTTGGCCTTCTGAAATTCATGACAAAATATAATGATATAATGGTTGCTCACAAGATAAGGCATGTCATTGATGTACTCTGAGTATGTGCAGTTATTGCGGGATATTATTGACAAGCAAAGAAACCTAAGCATTCTGTAAATCGCAACCAAATAAAACAAGAAAAGAAGACGGAGCAGTTTGTCAGGTCTTGTGTTGACAGACAAGATCCAAACGGGCAGCATGAGCTAAAACGGAACGGGGCCTATCCATCCTGGCTACGTCCAGTAAGTATCAATGTAAAAAGGAATAATCCTAAGACCAACGAGGTGATGAGGATAGCATCCAGCGCAGGAATGGAAGAGTTAATTACGATGGGAGGACAAGGGAGGGAAGGGGTACAGAAAGAAAAACCTTGAGCAATAACGAGAGGTGAGTACTGGAGGAGGCAGAGGATGAGGAACAGAGGCAGCGCCGCCCGCCACGACCGCGCCATCGCCGCCGATCTCTGTCTCTCTCTCGCCTGCCTGAGTCCTGACCGATGACGGACAGGATGGACGGAACGGACGGTGATATACGTTCCGTTAGTTAGACGGACAGCGATTAGTACGTGGAACGGAACACGTAGCAGGACCAATGCGACTACGACGCGTGGATTAGCGTGAAAAAAATAGATGGGCTGGGCCGTGGATGATGGGAAAAAAAAATTCTCTGGAGACCGTCCGCATGCGGCCACGCTGCAGACCCGACGCTGATCGCTGACGCGTTGATCCCAAATCTACTTCCCTTCCTCGGCCACCTCCATGGATTTGTGCCTCGCCACCACCTTGCTCCACGTCGCCGATGCCTGACTCCTCCACCTCGCCGCCGTCGCACACTCGAACTCCACATTTGGCGGCGCAGTGTGCGAAGCCTGGAGAGCAGAGCCTGCACTTCCGCACTCCACAGCTACCGATGGCTCCATTGCGGCGGACTGCTCCCACCGAGGAAGAAGATGGAGGACTGGGGACTGCTGGCGGCCGCCCGCATGATCCCCTTCGCCTTAGGTGTCGGCCTGCAGTTCGTCATGGGCTCCGACGCACCGTCTTGGGCGTGAGTTGCGTTCCATTTCCCTGTTTCGAAGCGGAGCCGAGCGAAGGAGCCGGCAGGGGGGCGAATCTGTGATGGAGCGAGCGAGCCGAGCTAGCCGCAGCGGCGAATCGTGGGCTGCTCCATCATCCGTTCGATCTCAAAACTTCTCCACGCGGCAGCGATCAGCGTCGGGTCTGCAGCGTGGCCGCGTGCGGACGGTCTCCAGAGAATTTTTTTCCGGTTCCATCGGCTCAGACGTTAAGAAAATTCTTGGTTCCGAGTCTCCTGGCCGATATAATTGTGAAAAGAACGGTGCTTGTCATGTCTGTGATCCTCTAGTTTGATAGCTTTTTCGTCGTTGCTTTTCAATCTAAATGACTTTAATTTAGAACCTCTAAATAAGTTTTTCCCTCGGATCATACCCAACGCTCGCCTCACGTACCCCAGCACAGCGCTCGCCCCACGTGTTTGGCCGCATGCTCCACAAGCGTCCGCTGACCTAGATCCGCAGCGCTCGTCGGCCAAGATCCTCCCTCGCCTGCTCGGCGCCGCATGAACCCTAGACGAGCGTTGAGCAGGAGATGTGCAGTTCAATCCGATTCGATGCGTCAATCGATGGTTAAGTGCAGCGAGGCTAGAAACATCGATTCAAATTAAAAGAAATATAGGAAATCAGTGAAAATAAAATTAAATTATACATAGAATTACTGTGTAGTATATCTCTGTACAAAGTCATTCCAGCGCCAATCTGGGTAAGAATATTCATTTCTTCAACTTATTGTTAGGAATTGATCTTCACCCGTTTTGTCTCAACTGTTTTAATAGGTCTTGGATCTAATCACGCCTTAATCGGGGCGCCCAACCCATTATGGCTAGTGGACCCCTGTCTCCAGCGTCACAATAAATAGAGGTGGGGGCCGACCGAAACTCATGACCTCAGTTCATCCGTACCGCCGCACCCCACCGACATCTCTAAACTCGATCTGTGAGGGGGCGCTGTGCCGATGGGAAGCACCACCGCTGTCACCGCCACGACGACCACCGTCATCGGGAGATCGACGATGTCGCAGTGACTTCCACGCTACTGCCCTCTTCACCGACCGACGCTGCCCTAGCGCAGAGGACAGCACCGACAAAGGGCAGATGGCCGGATCATCTTTCTCGACTCCGGCGACCGGATCCAAAGATATTGACCACCTCCAAACCACAGATCTATTACCGATACAAAAACTCTCGGATGTACACTCCTAGACCCAGAGAAAAGACCACAACATTGACATCAGAGCCAGATCTAGGAGTGGATCCCGACGAGTATGAAAAAACTCGCCGGAACTCTACCCGCGAGAAAAGATTCGAAACAAAAATTGTAGCCACGGGCTACACTGTGGCGGATGCCTAGGGCTCCGCGAAAGAACATGAGAAAAAGAAAAGAACAGCAGCCGCAAAAGATCTGGAAAAAAAAACACAGCCGCCACAGAAAGAGAAAAAAAAGAA
>BCLG01003287.1:16296-54413 GCA_001602295.1 Zoysia matrella
CCCACGCGCGGGCGGGCACAGCGGCCAGACCCCGCGAAAACGCGAGAGCAACGACTGCCTCGAGCCGTGGGACGCGCTCAGCCGCCAGAACCCGCGAAAACGGTTGGGAAAGAGGAGAAATGAATTAGGGTTAGGGTTGGAAGGAGTTCCACTCTTTTTATACCCTCCGAAAAAAAAGCGCATCCGTCCGATCTCGATCCAACGGTCCAGATCGCGCGACGGTTAAATGGGCCAGATTTGGCCAAGAAGAAGAGTGAAATTTCGGCCTAAGTCCAGGTTGGCTTGCATGAATTTCAACAGGCCAATGGGCCAGGCCAAATTTTCAATTTCGGTCCAAAAGAAAAGTTTTTTATTTTTTTTCAGAGGCATTTTTAATTGATTAATTAGGTATTTTTTTACCTAATTAAATCTGTTAAAATTTGAACCAACGGGATAATTTTGACAGAACAGAAAAAATAAAGTAAATGCTTCTGAAAATTAAAGAAATTTAGTTTTCTGCTGCGTACTTTAAAGAAATTATTTTCATTATTAAATTCGAACCAACGGGAGAATTTAATTTTGAAAAAATAGTAATAAATTTTAGAAAAATTATGATATTGTTATTTTCTGACCAACGTTGATAATAACAGTATTATAATTTTTGTAATTGACATTTTATGCATTATTTCTATTTTTGCCCAACGGTGATGTAGATTTAATGTATAATATAAAATTATGTGTCATATTTTTGTCCACGTTGAAAATAAGACATATAATTTTACTGTTTTTTTATGTTTTCACTTTGTTTGATTTATTTACAGCAGATACAACTTAATGAGTTGTATCAAAGAGATTCCCACTCTCAAAAGTGACAACTATAGAGAGTGGAAGAAAAAGATAGACTTAGCGTTTATCTTGACTGAGGTGGACTGGGTCTTGACCACAGCATGTCTCACTGAGCTTGAGGAGCCAGTGAGGAAAGAGAATGAGACTGATGCTGCTTGACAGACAAGACAGAGGGATTTTGCTTCCTTAAAGATGTACTATGACTTTGAGCATAGAAAATGGAACACAGCCAACAAGAAGTGTATGGCTGTGATAAAGAACACAATTGAGCCTGCAATTGTGGGTTTAATCGCAGAGTGTGACACCGTTACAGAGTACATTGAAAGAATAAAGAGTCAGTTTACTGGCTCTTCAAAGACATACGCCACACAAGTCATTAGACAACTTGTGAATGAAAAATACTCTGGTGGTAACGGTGGCATTAGAGAGCACATACTGAGAATGAGCAATATGGCATCGAAGCTCAAACCAATGGATCTGGGTCTCAAGGATGCACTCCTTATCCATTTGATTGTTACTTCTTTGCCAAAAGACTTTGAAACGTTTATTGTCAACTACAATATGTAACCCGAGTATTGGGACTTAAAAAAGTGTATAGCAATGTGTGTGCAAGAGGAGAACAGAATCAAAGCTTCACATGGTGGTTCTATCAACTATGTGAAGGATAACAAAAAAAAGAACTTCAACAACTACTCCTCAAAGAACAAGGGAAAAGCCCCTGTCTATCAGCCTCAACAGAATAAATTTGCAGTAGACAAAGATCAGTGCCTTCACTGCAAGAAGACGGGACACTACAAAAAGGATTGTCCCTCATATTTAAAGATGATCATGGCAAAAAAAGGTGAGAACATTATTACCTTTATAAATGAATCTCTATATGTGTAATATTCGAAATCTACTTGGTGGATTGACTCTGGAGCAACTGTTCATGCTGCTAATTATTGCAGGGATTCCGTTCGACGAGGACTACGCAAAGAAGAGAAAGATGTATTAAAGTTGCAAATGGAGTCTAAGCTGAAGTTGAAGCCGTTGGCGATCTTTCATTAGAGCTAACTAATGGCTTCATTCTTATACTTAGAGATGTTCTTTATGTACCCTCTTTACAGAGGAATTTGATTAGTGTTTCATGTTTGGATAATAATGGTTATGATTGTCATTTTGGAAATGGCAAGTGTGAAATAAAGTTTAATAAAGAATGTGTTGGTTTTGCTATCTTACAAAATGAGCTTTATTTGCTATCACTACGTGATGATGTGAATGTCGTATGCGATAATGATAATGTTGCGTGCGAAATAAAAGAATCCTCGTCTATGAATGAAAATAGAAAACGAAAAAGAACTCTAGATGAGTCGTCGAAATTATGGCACTGTCGTTTATGCCATATTTCGAGAGGGAGAATAGAAAGACTAGTTAAGAATGATATTCTTCCTCCACTAGAGTTCTCAGACTTAGAACAATGTTGAGATTGCATTAAAGAAAAATATGTAAAGAAAATTAAGAAAGATACAAAAAGAAGCACAGGAGTTCTACAAATTATTCACACGGATATTTGTGGTCTCTTTTCTGTGAAGAATATAGATGGTTATGACTCGTTCATAACATTTACAGATGATTACTCCCGATATGGATATATTTATCCAATCAAAGAAAGAAATGAAGCCTTGGACAAATTTAAGATATTTAAAGTTGAAGTTGAAAACCAACACGATTTAAAGATAAAAATAGTCCGATCTGATCGTGGGGGGGAGTACTACGGTCGACATACCCCGTATGGACAAGTTCCTGTACCCTTTGCAAGGTTTCTACAGAAAAATGGAATAGTGGCCCAGTATTCAACACCGGGTGAACCTCAGCAAAATGGAGTAGCTGAAAAACGCAACCGTACCTTGATGGATATGGTGCGAAGTATGATGAGCTATTCTACACTGCCATTGAGTTTGTGGATGAAGACGTTAAAAACTACCATTCATATTCTCAACAGAGTACCAAGTAAGTCGGTGCCGAAAACACCGTACAAATTGTGGACAGGTAGAGTTCCCTCGTTAAACCACTTACGAGTGTGGGGGAGCCCAGCTGAGGCTAAAGTATTTAACCCAAATCTTGGGAAACTAGATCCCAAAACTGAGAGTTGTCATTTTATTGGTTACCCAGAAAAGTCAAAAGGTTATCGTTTCTATTGTTTAGACAAACATACAAAGTTTGTAGAAACGAGACACGCTGTCTTCTTAGAGGATAAGATGATGAGAGAGAGCATAGTAGCTCGAGAGATTGACCTTGAAGAGAAGCGGGCGTATGCGCCTACTCCGATGATTCAAGAGCCATTTTTTACACTACCTGCTGTCACTGCACCGACAGTGCGAGACACTGTGGTGCAAGGACCTGTTATTGTTCCTCCTGTGACAACAATGAATGAGAATGAGGAACCTGTTCCTCAGGATCCAATAGAGCCCATTGCCACAGATGAGAGAGAGCAAGAACAGCCTCAAACAGAAAATGTACAGAATGAAGAGGCCCCGAGAAGGTCTCAAAGAATAAAAAGATCAGCTATTTCTGATAACTATGAAGTTTATCAAACAGAAGAATTTCAAATGGAGGATGATCCCACCTCATTTGAAGAAGCTATGAGAAGTGAAAACTCTTCAAAATGGCTTATAGCCATAAAAGAAGAAATGAAATCCATGAAGGCTAATAAAGTCTGGGACTTAGAAGTAATTCCTAAAGGAGTCAAAACAGTAGGCTGTAAATGGGTCTACAAGACAAAACTCGACTCCCAAGGGAATGTAGAAAGATATAAAGCACGACTCGTGATAAAAGGCTTTATTCAAAGAGAAGAGATTAATTACAATGAGACCTTTTCTCCGGTCTCATGTAAAAATTTTTTCAGAATCATAATGGCACTAGTGGCTCATTATAATTTAGAGTTACATCAGATGGATGTAAAGACAGCATTCCTAAATGGGGATTTAGAGGAAAATGTTTACATGGCACAACCGAAAGGTTTTGTTATGGAAGGAAGTGAAAAACTGGGATGCCGTCTAAAGAAATCGATTTATGGGTTAAAGCAAGCTTCAAGACAATGGTATTTGAATTTTGACAGCACGATAAAGAAATTTGAGTTTAAAGAAAATATTGAGGACAACTGTGTTTATTCAAAGTTTAAAGATGAGAAGTTTATCTTTCTAATCCTGTATGTAGATGATATCCTACTAGCTAGTAGTGATGTCAGTCTATTACTGGAGACAAAGAAGATTTTGTCCTCAAATTTTGATATGAAAGATCTTGGTGAAGCTTCATTCGTTTTAGTAATCGAAATTCACCGTGATAAAAACAAAGGGGTATTGGGACTGTCATAAAAGGCATACATAGAGAAAGTATTAAAGAAATATGGTATGCATAAATGTAGTCCATCACCTGCACCTATAGTAAAGGGCGACAGATATAGGGATTTTCAATGCCTCAGGAACCAATATGAGATCGATCAAATGAAAGCGGTTTCATATGCTTCAGCTGTTGGAAGCTTACAGTATGCTTAAGTATGTACGCGTCCTGACTTAGCATTTGTTACCGGATTACTTGACAGATTCCAGAGTAATTCTGGAATAGAGCATTGGAAATTGGTAAAGAAAGTCTTGCGTTATTTGCAAGGAACAAAAGGCCTCATGATGACATACAAAAAATCAGATTCACTCTATATAGTGGGGTATACAGATTCTGATTATGCCGGAGATGATAGAAAGTCTACATCTGGATATGTGTTTACTCTCGCTGGAGGAGCTATTTCGTGGAAAAACTCAAAGCAAACTGTCACTACATCGTCCACAATGTATGCCGAGTTTGTTGCATGTTATGAGGCTACGGGACAGGTGAACTGGCTTAAGAAGTTCATACCCGGTTTAAAAGTGGTTGACGACATCTATAGACCACTTAAATTGTACTGCGATAACGAACCCGCAGTAACGTATGCACACAACAATAAGTCAAGTGGTGCTGCCAAACACATTGACATAAAGTACTATGTTGTGAAAGATAAAGTTCAGGATCAAATCATAAGTCTTGAGCATATAAGTACCGCAAAGATGCTAGCGGATCCGCTTACTAAAGGCTTACCACCTAAAGTATTTATTGAACATGTTACGGGCATGGGTTTAAGGGAAAGCATGTGATTTCTGAACTAAAAAATAGCCTAAAATGTATAGTAACTATTTCAGAACAGAAAAATGTATTGTAGCTGTTACGTCTATCGGCGATTGACCGTGATGATGAGGCAGTTCTATGCATTAATCTGTAATGGAATGAGTGAAGTTAAAAAGCAATAAAGATAAAAGTATAAAGTGAGATCAAGAGGGAGAATGTTAGGAATTGATCTCCACTCGTTTTGGCCTAACGGTCTTAATGGGCCCTTGACCTAATCGCGCCCTGATCGGAGACGCCCAGCCCATTATGGCTGGTGGGTCCCTGTTGCCAGCGTCACAATAAATAGAGGTGAGAGGCTAGCCGGAACTCATGACCTAAGTTCATCCGTACCGCCGTACCTCACCGACATCCTAAACCCGATCTGTGAGGGGGCGCTGTGCCGACGAGAAGCACCACCGCCGTCACCGCCACGACGACCACCGTCACCGAGAGATCGACGACGTCGCCATGACTTCCACGCTACTGCCCTCTTCACCGACCGACGCTGCCCTAACGTAGAGGACAGCATCAACAAAGGGCAGATGGCCGGATCATCTTCCTTGACTCCGGCGACCGGATCCAAAGGTATTGACCACCTTCGAACTATAGATCTATTACCGACACAGAAACTCTCAGATCTATACTCTAGACCCAGAGACCCAGAGAAAAGACCACAACACAACTCTTATCAACCTGGATTATACATGACGCAGCCAAAAGAGTTCACATCGTACAAGCTGTGAATTGGAGAAGAAAATTACATTGAAAGACCTTAGCATATATAAATCCTTCCTAATAGAGTTGGTCTCTTTGGCCATTCCACCACCTTGACCTACAACAAAATCACAAGTGTGTCTCAAATGTTAAAGGAGTAAATTTCACAAAAATCGTCACAACTACATATTTGAGATACAATTTCATAAAACTTAAAGTGGGATAAGGATAGAACTACTGCATTCATGAGCATATATGTTACCAGAAGTAATCCCATCGTGGATTGATCTTCGACATGCAGTTCACCCCATATGGGTATTCAGACTGGGCACGACGGGCATTTCGGAAAGCACAGCACCCACACGAGTAGATGGCTATGAGTATAACGAGGACAACGACGTTGAGGATGGTGATGTTGTGCCAGTCTCGCCGCACCTGCTCCAACACTCCGGCCTTGCACGAGTCGCACTGATAACAGAGGATGTTGGGAGCATTGTTCCAACGGTAGCAGTCCTTGTCCTGAGGCGCAATGGGCACGCCTTCGCTGTACGTACAAGACGTCGGTGGCTTGCAGCATCCAGACTGCATTGCACATAAATTTTCTGTTACTAATTACTAAGATGATGGATGGAATAGTAGTAGCAACTGAAGAAAAAACAGAAGAGAGTACAACCTGTATTGGCGTGAGGTTATGCTGGAGGTAATCGAGGGGAGTCCAAGTGACGATCTTGGAGCAGGCTCTGGACCCGACAACACATGCGAGCGCCGGCCGCCAGTAGCTCTCGACTTCGACATGCTTCTGAAGCCAGACCGAGTAATCTGTGACCCTGAACTCTCGGTACGGCCTACCAGGCACTTGCCGGCCGCCACCACCGGCGGTGACCGCCAACCCGAACACCGTCAACCCGAGCAGGGCGACGACGAGGAGCAGCATGGCGAGGAGGTACAGCCACAGCGCACATGTGACATGGTAGCATCCGCCGATGAAACCGGCAAGGGAGACGAGGAGGACGATGAAGCCGATAGTGAGGAGCGGTACCTGCAGCGCCGATTCGCATGACGCAGAAGAGCCATGCGCCAGCCACAGCCCTGCGGCAATGACGGGGATCGAGGCCACAAGCGTCAGCAGGTTGAGGTACCCGATCACTGTGTTGCTTAAACGATGTGCGTGTTGGTGCCGCATCTCAGTTAGTAGCTGCTTTCATCTGCGGCCTGCTACAGCTTATGAGTACATATATTTATCATCTGTTTCCCCTTGTGGTATGGTCCAAACTCCTTGTTAATGTTGCTCTGCCTTCATGCAGGCATGCTTCCCTTAAGTTCCCTTTAGTCAGACTTCTTTTTCTTTCGATCTGGCTTCAGCTGCTTTTTTTTTTCCTTCTTTTTCCAAACCATCAGCTTTGCTCATTCCCATCATACCATTACGCCTTCTGGCTGCATCTTTGTCAATTATACCATGCCGAAATTTAGAAGAACCAGTATCCTGCTGCTTTCTTTGGTATTTTATTACATAGACGCTAGCTGGTCAATAGTTTGATGATGGAATTCTAAAAACATTTTTTCTTTTCAAGCACTCCTTCTGATTTTAAATTGGTGTGTGAATTAACTGGTCTTGAGGGATATGTGATCCTTAATCATTAAGGTAATGGAGAGCGGTATCTGGATTAAGAGGGGAATTAAGTAAAGTTGCTTGTCTGCTTTAACTCTTTTTCAGCTGGACAAAGCTAAAAGAAGCGTCTTGTAGATAATCAAGTCGCTATTGACCACTTTGTAACAAGCTGCATAGGAGTAGTTTGCTACTCCCTCCGTTTGATAATAAGTAGTGTTTTTTACTTTTAATTATCACATTTAACCATTCTTTTTGTTTAGAATTTTTATGAAATTTTTATTGATTTTGTTTTAAATTGTTTTGTTATTAGAAATACTTTAATAATAATTTATTTGTTTTTATATTTGTACAATTTTTTAAATAAGATGAAAGATTAAACGTATTGTTCAAAAGTCAAAAAGGGCAACATTTATTTTAGGATGGAGGAAATAGCCGAGAATGGACCGGCAGTAGGGTGCGCAAAGATATGCAAGCATTTGACAAAAATAATACATTGTAGTTCATATTTATGGCAACACAAGCAAATAATGGTGAAACATATCGGGCTGCCCATGAGAAGAAATCTGGTGGTAAAAGGGACATTTCAAAAGAAGAGCTGGTGTGGCATACTGATGTGTACGTCAGCACAGATGAAGGATGAAAATGAACCTAAAATGCAAAGTTTAACGATCAAATTGGCCACTTCGATGGTTCATGGACAAAATTGAGCTTTGCACAAAAGTTCAAGGACGAGATAGCTGTTGCGCCTTTTTAAAAGTTAGATTTTAAAATAGACACAAATGATTCTAGACTGTTTATTTGTGTTGATCTTGGGGCATTGTTTTTTTACCTCTTATGGGGTAAAAGTTCTCTAATAATTATTAATTCATGAATCATACAATTTGAAAAATAATTAGTGAGTTTTCTGTAATTGAAATATGTTGTAGATTGATTTCACTTTTTTTGAAACATTTTCAGCATGAGATTAGATCAAATTTATATCTTACCTCCAAGGTTAACTAGCCATAACACTTGGTTAACTGACCATGGTATTTAATTGAAGATGGAAAAAAATCTCTTGATGGAAAAAGTTTTTTTTAATTAAATTGATTATATAAAATCATGTGAAATTCCTATGTTGCAAAGGATACCTAGGCAAATTAACAAGAGCAGAGGGAGATACAGTTCTATCAAGGTTTTCAAGACCACAAAAATTAGTCATGTTTTTTGGTTTCCAGTGAAACAATGAATGATCGATTTTCGGTTTAAAAACTTCAAAAAATTGGGAAAAATTGAAAATCTGTAAATCAATCAAATCGGTCAATAAATCAAAAAAATCAGTGAAAAATCGATCAAACTGATTTTATTTTAAATTCAAAATCGATTGGTAAAATGGAAAAAACTGAGCAATAAATTGAAGAAACATAGTGATTTTCACTCCAAAATTTAATTTTGTATTTGTACCAATTTTTACAGTAGCAATTTCGCTAAATGAAACCGAGAATTTTTAGATTTTGCCTCTCAATACCTGAGCCTTTTCGGTTGTTGCTCTCTAATACGTGTGACTTTTCTTTTGAGCTATTAAATACGTTAGCTTATTCAGAATGAACCATTTTTAGTTTCTGCTTCAATTATTGATCAAAATAACTTCTTCATTTTTGATCCATCTAGTCACCACCGCTCCCGCTTCAATTATTGATCAAAATACCTTCTTCATTTTTGGTCCATCTAGTCACCACCGCTCGCTGCTTAGCTCGTGCATCTCTGCTCTTGCTCATCTGCTTTGCTCGTGCTCGGCCAATTGCTTGCCGCACACGTCCGACTAACAAGTTTGCCCGCCCGCGTAATATTGTAGCTGACCAACTACATTGATGGGTGAGGCAGACAGGTGTGCACAGATGGACGAGCTAGACGGTGAGAAGCAGCGAGGTGTGAAGCGGTGGCGGCTAAGTCGATCGGAGATAAAGAAAAATAATATTTTGGTGAATAATTGAAACGAGAAACTAAAAATAGCTCATTTCAAAAAAGCTAACATATTTAATATTTTGAAATAAAAGTCACAACAACCGAAAGACTAAAGGTATGTTTGGATGTAAACCAATCTCACCCTGTCAAATCTTGGCTTACCGGCGTACGCCAATGCGTTAGCAAGAAAATTTAACGCCCGCAGCTCGCCGATAAGATGGCAAGAAAATGAACTATGTTGGTAACAGCATCTGTTAGTAAGACAAATATCGGAGTCAATCCTGCGGGCGTTTCCAATATTTGGCAGACGGCGTTGGCGTCGATCCAAGCATTACCTAAAATCCGAAATTTTTCAATGAAACCATAGTTCCTATTTCTTCGTGTCCAAAATTCTCCTCCTCCGGTGAACCCTTCCTCCCGCGGCCCGGCGTGGGGGGAGAATTTTCAATTCTTACCATCAAATACATTAGCTTTGCAATTTTTACCACTCAATTCGTAAGCCTTTCAATAATTATCACTAAATACATTTTTCACTTCAAAACATATCATTTCTTCAAAGTTTTAATTATTTTCACTGTTTTATATTGTGTTAAAATAAACAAAATTTGAGCTTAAGTGATGCTAATAGTATAATAAACATAATATAATAAATATAATGCATTATTACACAGTATAATAGTATAATATAAAACAATAAAAATGTTAAAATTTCAAAGAAATAGTATATTTTGAAATAAAAAACGTATTTAGTGATAAAAATTAAAATACTTACAAATTAAATGATAAAAATTGAAAAAGCTAACTTATTCGGTGGTAAGAATTGAAAAATCTCGCGTGGGGGCGAAGCCGAAGCGGCTGTACGCCGGCCTTCATTCTCTAGACTCCCCGAACCCTCCTGTTTCTTCCTGACCTTACAAGTATGACGGATGCGAGCGAGAGAGCTTCCAAGAACGCTTCCCAGGACAGGGGGAGCACCTCCACGCCCCCGAGGCGCCACCGTGTCATGCGCGGGGACGTCCAGGACCTTCTCAGGGGCCCTCGCCGTAGCCGCCCCAAGAAGAGCAGCCTGCGCCCCACTCCCCGCCCTGGTCCCCGGCCCCGTCGCTGTCCCCTCCACAACCACCACCACCACGGCAGAAGGAGAAATTTGAGCTCGCGCGCTACGACTGCCTCTTTCAGGACGAGGGCGAAGGGAACTGCGACTTTGCTCCGCCGGACCTTGTGTGGGGCAAGGTGCGGAGCCACCCGTGGTGGCGCGGGCAGGTGTTCGACCCTGCCGACGCATCCGAGGTCGCGCTGCAGCATCGGAGGACCGGCGCCCCGCTCGTCTCCTACTTCTGGGACAGGACCTTCGCTTGGAACGATGCGTCCGCGCTGCTCCCCTTCCGCGCCAACTTCACACGGTTTTCCGCCCAGAACACTATGCCCGGCTTCGTCTCCGCCGTCAATGCTGCGCTGCAGGAGGTTGGGCGACGCGTGGAGACCGGCCTCTCCTGCAGTTGCTTCGGTTCGACCCTTTCCACCAGGCAGGAGGTTGAGAAATCTGGTGTCCGGCTAGGGGCTGCAGTGGTAGACAGTGCTTACATGAGGGATGCCTTCTGTGGCAAAGCATTTCTTGACTACATTTCAGCACTGGGAAGGACCTGTCTGGAGCTGATCTTCTTGATCTCGCTATTGCCAAAGCACAGTTGAGGGCTTTCAATGGGTCCAAGGGGCCTGCCTGAATTTGTGTTTTTTTACGGTACCGAGGATGTCGCAGGTGCGGTCCTGAACGCAAAGGGGAAAAGAATACACAAGAGCAATGAGAATGGTGTTCTGAGCAAGGAGAAAAAGTCAAGGCATGCCTGGAGTTCATTACGCACAAATGAGCCTTTGCTAGAGGTTGCAAAGGAAGATGTCATGGATGTGCCAATTAGAGGGGCTACAGATGAAAATGCAATGAGTAATGGAAACAAGTCAAAGTGCACAAAGAGTTCACCAAAAAGGAAAACTGAAATTTCCAAAGATTCAGATCGACTTAAAACAATTGTGGCTGTTGATGTAGCAGAACATCAGCCAATAATGCAGTGAACAATGTTTTGAATGAGAGCAAATCAGTGCATACACTGAGCTCCATGATCAAGAAGGAAGATTCTTTGGAAGGTTTGCAAAGGCTTGGAAAGAATGGTGTTGGTGAAAATTTCTCAGGGAACAGAAAAAACACTCCACTGCTGGAAGAAAACAGACCGAGGCGTGCAGCAAATGCTGCGCTCAAGAAGGATAAAATCACAGAGGATGGGGATGGACTAGGAGCTGCTAGTACCACTGATTCCACTTCTCCTGGCAAGAGAAGTTTGGGATGTACTGAAAACTCAGTAAGTAAGAGATCTCTTATCTCAGAGCATGGTAGGAAGAAAAAGAAACTTTCTGAACTGATGGCTGAGACAGGCAGACCTAATTCTGCCCCTTATAGTAAGACTCAAGGGATGCCTTCTTTGGATGTATCAGCTGTGAAAGCTGAGGATCCTGATCGTTATACAGCAACGTCTAGGAAAAGAAAAAAGCTGAACACATTGGGGGATTTATCTTCCCAGCCTCTCTCTCACGTAAGAAGTCCACAAAAGTTGGAGAACTGATGAGCAAAGCATCTGGGTGCACGTCATGGACGCCACCTGCTGTCAAAACTAATGGTTCAACATCTTGGACAAAATTACATAGCGCTACACACAAGCACATGCGTGCTGCAGAGAAGTCGCCACATTCTGTGAAGGTGAAGTGGGGCAAGAAATATGCCATTGCTGAAGAGTCCCTATCTTGTGGTGAAATGCTACGGAAGCTCTCGCTTGCAGCTTGTGATCTTAAAGAGAGAGATAATCGCCCCTACGAGTTTCAACTTTTTTACAGGTTTTAGGAAGAATTTCAGTGTTTCGAGTTGTGATGTCGACAAGAAGTTACCTGAAAAGGAAGGTTACACTGAATCCACTCCCTCAGAACAACCCATTGCTAATCATATGCAGGACCACTATTGGGCTGACATTCTCATTAATGTGGAGGCACCGCTATCTAGCCTCAAAAAGAAACATGGGAGTAAGGAAAAGAACAAGTAAGAAAGCAAATCAAGTTAAGAAGCTTTTGAATAATTCATCCGTGACTCTAGCAAGGGCTGGCAAAGCAAGGAGTGAAAACAAACAAGATACAGAGAATGGGGAGCAACATAAGGATGAAAGCAAACCGTTTGTTGCAAATGGATCTCAACTGAATGCTGGAACCAAATCTGAAGAAATTGAAAATAGCTTGCTGGCTGGGCTTGTGCTGCACTTCAGCAGGCCAAGTGCAGTTCCATCACGCAGCAACCTTATCAAGATCTTTAGCCAGTATGGGCCTGTCAAGGAAGCCAAGGTGAGCATTGCAAACAATGCCAACTCGGCCCAGGTGACCTTCAAGAGATGCATGGATGCTGAGGCAGCATTTGCAGGTGCAGGGAAAATCAGTGCTCTTGGACCAGCTCTTCATAGCTTTCGCCTCGCTGACTTCCCAGCTGCTGCTTCTGGAAACAAGCCTTCCCATGGCACATCAAAGAGTGAACAGGGTGTTCGTTTACTGTTAAAGCTTGCATAATCCAAGAGGTACACATATTTGACTTCTTCCTACGTCCTTCTGGCATCCATCTGTTCAGTGCCTTGCCTTATTGTGCATATAACACTGCCCTCATGTTTTTGCAAGTCAATAAGATGAGGGTGTTAGAGAAAATTTATATCATGTTGTCACTAGCATGTTGCAGAATTAGGCATTCATAGGAACTGTCTATTTTCCAGTTTTGTGGAAGTGTCATGTACTCATGTCATTGTTGCAGATCAGATCAGTTACCAATAGATATTGTAATAACTTGTTTCTAATAAGCTGGTTTCATACTTAAAAGTTTTATCTTGTTTTGTAATAATCTGAGAACATTTTCCGTGGTGCTTGTTGTGCTGAGCTAGAACAGATCTGACCTGGTCATCTTTTGGGCTAGAACGAGCTGCATGGGAAATCTGCAAGCAAATAAACGCAAAAATCTTTAGGGCTCTCCCGCCCTCCCCAGTCTTGGAAACATTGCTTTCGGTCCACCTTCCTGACACAGCTATATAGATTCAGAGCCGATCTTCGTGCCCAGGTGGAAGACTGGCTTCTTAGTCCTTTTTCTTGCCCACACCCCCCCCCCCCCCCCCCCCCCCCCCCTCCGGGGTCCCCTGTATAGTTTCTCCTCTTCTTTTCGTCAGGTTTCCATCTTGGTTCAGTTCAGTTTTGCTCTCTTAGGTAGTCTTTCTTCTTTAATAAAGTTCTTTTCTGTCTTGCTGTTCTTTCGTCGAAAGCAAAAAGAGGAATGAAGCAGTTTACAAACAAGGTACTATTGTCAATCAATTGGTAAAAAGTGTACTGAAGATACTATTTTGCAATAATCCTTACGAAAATAACAGAGAATCTGATGTAGTATTTAATTATTAGAGAGAATTCGTTCCTGGACTCTAAAAATGTCACTACTTCTTTCTTGACCCTTTTGTTTTAAACTTCCCTCTAAAAATCGAAATTTAGATTTGATTTTTTTCTTGACATTTCCGTCAGTTTAAAGCACTAACGGTGTTAAGTGAGGGGTGAAGTGATTTTTTTACCTCTTATCTAAATTAGCCAACATAATTTTCATTTGTAGTTGTGTTAATATGCGCATACACTATTAATCATGTGACGGTCAATAACTACACAACTACTTGAATGTTGTAGAGAACATATTAAAACAAATGCAATTGAACTTAATGTTAGATGATGGGTAAAATGGTATTATTTTCTCTAATTATTATGACATCAATTTTATCTATGTTTTTATTTTAGAGATAATTTTTAAAATTTTTAATTTCTTTATCAGTCACCAATGTTAATTTTTTTTCTTGTTCACTATTTACGTCCATTTAAGTCTTCAAAAGACTTGTTTGCCTTTATTAAATACTACGAGAATGGAGACACCGAGGCGGGGTGGTGCATCGACGTGAAGCGGCCGTGCATGCCAGTGGTGGTGAAGGAGATCCAGGACGCGATGGCGCTGGAGACATCGGAGGTGAGAGGCATGTGCCCCTTCTCCCCGGCGGTGGTGAGCGTCAGGTCAGGTGGGACGATGAGGTCATACGACATGGTGATGGACAAGGACATCCTGCTACTCATGGACGATGACTCCTCCGGCTCGGTCAGCATGTTGAAGTACCCGGAGCTGCACTCGCTAGCGAGAGGCACCCCAATTTGCATTGGTGTCTATGATTTTTTTTTCATGTATCCATATAAATGTATAGCTCTAGCTAGTTACAGTGTTAGGTTGCTGCATTTTCTTAGAGTTTTCCAGCTGCCGAGAGTTTTTGGCACCAGCTTGGTGAGCAGATGATGAATTGGACCTGAACCTTTAGCTTGGCCGGGCCTGCATCTGAAGCGGGCCGGTGCTCCGATGGGCCCGAGAGCAAGAAGGCGTCTGGAGCGGTGAGCCCAAAGCGCGCAGGGGTATTCACGTCAAATCACAGCACCACAGGAAGGGCGTTAGGGTTTCGCGTCGCCTGTCCGCAACGCCGTCTGCGCCACCATTCCACCACGGCATTCCACCATTATCCTGTGGCACAGTCCCGTCTCTTGGACTCACTCAGCCACAACAAACAAGGGTGTCAACAGCAGCAGCCGCCTAAACCCTCGCCTCATTCGATTCTCCCGCTCGTCCTCCTCCCTCCAATCTCACAGGGGCGATCCATCCATCCATCCATCTCCTCGTCTCTCTGTCGGATTCGATTAAGATGGAGTTAGAGACAGATTCCATTTCTCCCTCGCCCGACGACGACACCACCGCCTCCGGCGGCGAGGCCAAGGCCTGCGCCGACTGCCACACCAGAAAGACTCCCCTTTGGCGCGGAGGACCAGAGGGACCCAAGGTACGAGCGTGGATCCATCGATCTCTCTGGCGAGTTGGTCGGCGATCCCTCTAATATTGTTCTTCCCTTGCAGTCGCTCTGCAATGCCTGCGGGATTCGCTACCGCAAGAGGAGGAGGCAGACGCGTGGCCTGGACGCCAACGCCGAGGCCCAGGATCAGCAGCAGCAGAAGAAGAAGGCTGCCGCCGCAAGCTCCGGCAAGGACGACAAGAAGACGGAGGACAAGGAGGAGTACGAGGGAGAAAAGAAGAAGGAGAAGCAAGCAGTCACCGTGGAGCTCCGCGTCGTGGGCTTCGGCAAGGAGGTGGCGGGCTTCAGCAAGTTGAGGCAGCGCCGTCGGATGCGCCGCAAGAAATGCCTCAGCGAGGAGGAGAGGGCGGCTGTGCTCCTCATGGCGCTTTCAGGAGCCATCTACGCCTCCTGACCATCCCCTTCGGCCTTCGCTTCCCCATTTCCCTTCTCCAGACAGTCTCTTCCATTGCTAATCAATCCTGACTAACTATTGCTTGTTTGTTCCTGCCTCTTCTCTTCTTATCCTCTTCCTTTATTGTCTAGTACAAGTTTCGTGTGAGGCATCGATTTGGCAAGTCGCGCTGGTGATCATCGATCGTCTTCACTGTGCGATCCTTGTGATATGATTGATCGTTTTTTTCGACCATACTCCGTATGAAGTTTCATGCATTATAATAAAAGAAAAGACCACGATCGCAACAAATTCCCAAGAAGTGCACTCGAATCTCAATCACCGATTAGATAATTCGTACTCCCAAGTTCGTACTGGCCACAACTGAAATTTTGGTCCAAACGACATCATTTCAGAAGTCAGAAGGGAGTAGGAGTAGGTTTTGTGATTCCACAGGCTTAGGCGTGAGTTGCGGATTCATATGCACCACGTTCGTCCCGACGGATGGAGGTCGCAGCCGCCCATTTCCTGGCGCGAACGGCCCGGCGCGCGTAATGTATTTTTTAATATTAAATTTCAAAAACCTATAACTATTTTTATTTGTATTATTGTAACATAAAATTATAATTTTTATAATTTATTTTAAAAAATTATAACTATTTTGATTTTATATATAAAAAAATTAAAACTTTAACTTTTATTACATGGCTTCACATATCAATCACACTAATATTATATGAACTAGGGTTACATGTCATTCAAACATATACTTAAAAAATTATAGTTTTGTAAAATAAATTATAAAAATTTTAGTTTTATATTATAATAATACAAATAGTTATAAATTTGTGAAATTTATTTTTTTTTTAGGGGGAGCATTGCAGGTGAGGCGCTGGGGCAGGGCGGGGGACGTAAAGGGGATTTTATCACCGCGTCTGGAGCTGCGGAGCTGTTTTCCTCCGTCAGATGAGTGACACGGAGGGTGAGGATTCGACGTTTGTTTTTTTTTAGGGGAGGGGCCCAATAAACAGTCACAGAAAATCTTTCTGTCCGTAGCTGCGCACGTCATCAGGTTCGTTTATTGCGCGGGGGACGCCCATCCGGACGGTCGGCTCTGTTGTTAGAGATGTTACAGTACGTTATCTATTTTAAAATATTATTTTTAATTTTTTTTACTATTTATCTTATTAAAAAGTTTTTTAAAATATATATATATTATTATAAATCGATTTATTATTAAACATATTTTAAGTTTAATTTATTTATTTTTGTATTTTTAAAAGTAAAACGAATGATCAAACTTATTTTTATTTTATGATAGAGAAAGTATTTATTAGAGTTATGTCTACTTCTTACGAAGCACACAAAAAATCACTTAAAATTATCTTTTTTATAAATTTGACGAATAAAGTTTATTCACATACACTTCTTACTTTCACAGATTATAGACCTCACACAGACCATTGTTTAACTATCTAGAAAAAAATAAAATAAAAAATTGTTAAAAAACATAACAAATTCACTATAATTAATGTTCACAATAACATCTCTCCGCCTCGGCATGCACCAGGACCTCCTCGGATGAAATAAAAGTAGAATATTTGCAAATAAATATGCATCTCAGACTAAGGTGATATCAAAAAGATGATAGATAATTTAAAGACCCCATAGAGCAACACTTCAGGATAGGAACAAGGAATCAACCAGCACTATCACTACGAAAGAAAATCATGATGATATGGTTAGTGTTAACATTACTGAGGAGGTGAATATAACATCTAAACATAGATGAGAAGTTGTATGATTGTTCAATATAATCGACTGTAATCTGTTGGATGGAGTAATTCATTACCTTATAAATATTCCGATTCTTTGTTAGACAGTAAATCTGCAGCACCATCGTCGAGGAGCACGGAAATCATCAGACCAGAAGGCACTCATTGCACTCGTAGAACGAACAGGAGATGGAGCGATATATGACTCGATCACCAACACAAGCTTGTATTAACGTATTTGTCAAACACATCAGGAATTTTTTATCCTCGATCCATCAGCCAGAAACAACCGGGGCAGAGACGGATGCCAAAATAGGAGTAAAATAAAAGCGGCAGAGACGATGTGCACATGAGACGACACGAACGTAACATTCCGCGGATCGCATGATGCGAGTCGTGGCAGTAATTAACGTACCTCTTGATGACGCAGAGGCCAAGGCTGCCGACGACGAGCATCCGGGCGCCCATGTCGGCGGTGGCGGCACATCGCCTCCCCCTCGATCGCCGCCGCCTCCGCGTTCACTGCAGCAACCACCGATGTACGCAAACATGGTGGGCTGACCAAAACAAAAGGGAGTAAAAATTTGCTAGTGCTAGTAGCTGCTGGAACTTACTCCTCGCTGGTGGCAGATGCGCCTGGCCCTGTTGAGAATGTTGCGCGCGTTCTCTGCCTGCGCCGCGCGCACCGACTCCATCATCGACGCCGCGCCGTGCACCGCCGACCCTACGCGTGGACAAGCGTCGGTACGCGCCAAACAATCGAAGACGTACCAGCCAAAAAAAAAAAAAAACAATCGACGACGTCAAGCGTACGGCCTGTGACGAAGGGAAAACTGAGCGATTAACCGAGGCAGAGGAGGTCCTGGTGCATGCCTAGGCGGAGAGATGGTACTGTGAACATTAATTATGGTGAATTTGTTTTGTTTTTTAACAATTTTTTTATTTCATATTTTTGTTTGAGGTAGTTAGATTTTGTTAACTAACAATAATATGTGTGGGTCATGATTTAAAAGATCTGAAAGATCTTGTCCATTAAATTAAATTTGTAAAAAATGTATATGAAGAAATTTTATTCGTCAAATTTATAAAAAAACTTTAAGTGATTTTTTTATGTGTATATAGTCTAACGTATTTCTGTTAGAGACGTTTTGTCATGTGTACATTAAAAAACCGTGCTTTTTAAAGAATAGAGATGCGATGAGAAAAATTTTCTTTTTCTCCCATTATAGCTGACTAAAATCATTGGCTGCTTTTACAAGGAATCTCTATTCCTTAAAAAGCACAGTTTTTTTTATGTTCAATCGGCAAAACATTTTCAACAAAGATGGTTATACTACGTGTACACAGCAAAATGCATTTAGAGTTGTTTTTTTTTTATAAATTCGATAGATCAAATCTCTTTTTAGACACCTATTACAAATCTAACCGTTGAAAGAGTCTCTTTCAGATCTCTTTTAATTCCTCGACTTCGGTTCACTGAAATTTGTTAGCGTTGACAACTGAAATTTGTTAACCTCCTCCCGATCACTCTGCTCCATAGTATTCAAAACGTAAATTTGTTAGCCCAATCCAAACGTCTGTCACCTGATCGGCCACCTCCACTGAACTACTCAATCGGAGACCATGAGCAATTAATTGATATTTTTTAATAATTAATTTGATACATAATATACCGGTATTTTTTTCAAAATGCAAATTTGTTTATGTTCAATGGGTATATTAGTTCCAAATGTACAAGGGTAGCAAGGACAATTTCCTATATTTTATAAAGAGTCAGAGTTAGAGTCATAAAAGCCTTTTTTTTCCAAAGAAACTAGATCTAGAACTATTATTAAGAAGCCAAAGCTCTACCAAACAAAGCTTTAATATATTATTTTTTGAAATTAATATTTTTTTTCTAAGACTATAGCATTATGTTGGTGTCTCGTACACCGGCACAGTAAATTTATACGATCGGACAGGAGATCGTGCGTTTTCGAAATTAAATGACCTAGTCTACAAGCAAGACTCAACTGTTAACCTGGTTTGGGCCGCCTCGAGCCGTAATACCCTATGTTCAGGGACGAGAGATCGGTCGTATGAATCTTAAAAACACGAAAGTACAATGCGAAAGAGCTCCGAACGGATTTGAGAGTCTTTGTTCACTGTGAGGGTAACTGGTCCGATCGGTCGTATGATTTACAAGTGGTGATTGTGTATCTTTTTTTTACGCATTGTCTTTCTCTTCTCTTCCTTGCTCTCTTTCTTTTTTTCTCTCAAGCTTCCCAGGTGCCCTTTTTATAGAGTCGGACCTGAGTTGTCTTGATCGGACCATGGTTAAGGTGACCGGACCATAGTTTGAGCATCTTGCCACCTACGAAAATGAATAACCCCTTGACAGGTGGGGCCACGGTCTTTAGTGAATCATGCTCTCTGGCGTTCGGGACAGACGATCGGTGCCCTCCGTTCGTACCTTTGTTCACTGTGAGGGAACAAAGTTGCTTTACTATTCAGCTTTATCGCCCAGTGGGTTGTTTCTCGTCCAGTCGGGTAGTTGCAAAATCTTTCAGAATGCGTATCTTCTCTGCGGAGCTGTACGTCGTTTGAAATTTTGAATCGGCGTGATTGTTGGAGTAGTGATTGCTTCGTGGTGGTCGGCGAGCGAGTCCCAACCGCTAGAGTCCCGATAGCTCAGGTCTCGACTCCTGAGGGTCGGGGCGATTGCACCCACCTCAGCTTCAGGCCTTGACGAGGCTTCCCGACTGCTGCGGCCGGGCCGCCTTTATGAAGTTTTTGGTGAGCCGTTGCGGGCCGCAGGTGGGCCGTGCTGTAGAAGATGATCCGTAGATACCCAGAGTATACTATCCTGACAGTAGCCACCGAGCCCTGCGTCGTTTGCAACCTCTGTTGAGGCAGCGCTGGGCTGTCTGTCTTCGCAGCTTCTTCTGATCCTACGGGAGCACGCGAGCGCGCCCGTAGGGCGTAGCCCCCGAGCGATCCGAAGGGTCGGTCACGAGCTGAATCGTTGTGCCGACCATCACTCGTTAATAGTTGACCCTACGGGAGCGCGCTCGAGCGATCCAAAGGGTCGATTGGGGGCCGAAGCGTCGTGCAGACCATCACTCGTTGATGGTTGATCCAATGGGAGCACGCGAGCACGCCCGTAGGGTGTAGCCTTCAAGCCCTTGAGTGATCCGAAGGGTCGGTCGCTGGCTGAACCCATCGTGCCGACCATCACTCGTTGATGGTTGACCCTACGGGGGCGCTCGAGCGCGCTCGTAGGGCGAGCTTCCGAGCCCTCGAGCGATTCGAAGGGTCGATCGTGGGCTGAACCGTCGTGCCGACCATCACTCGTTCATGGTTGATCCTACTGCGGCGCGCGAGCGCGCCTGTAGGGTGGAGCCGTCGAGCGAACCAAAGGGTTGGTCGTGGGCTGAACCGTAGCCCTCGAGCCCCCGAGCGATCCGAAGGGTCGGTCATGGACTGAACCATCCTAGAGGCAATTTTTGACTGCAGGGGTCGGTCGGAAGCTAATTTTCGTCATTAGCCTGGTGCCAGAAAAAATGTCTAGATTGGGCCGGTCTGGCTGGCCTCTGCTCATGATCAGCATAACGTCTAGGTTGGACCGGTCGGACCAGTCTTCCCATGATCAGAGTCTCGAACAGCTGTCGGGTCGGTCGGGGGCTCGCCCGACCTCTCGTTCGTCCCGACCCGTGAATCGGTTCACGACGTTAGTAACGAAACGTTGGTCATGGTCCCAATGATCGGACGGCTCCATCGCCTCCAGGTGGACAACAGATGCGGCGTCTAGGAATTGTAACCGCCGGTCGCTTCGGGCGGTTGGATCGGCCTATCGTGCGGCCAAGAATGCGCGACGGTTCGTGTCACGCAGGTCCCATCAGAGGTACGGTTGCTAGGCATTAACTGCGCGTTAATGCCGCACAGCTTTCTTACCCGCTGGCGGGGGTTTCCAAAGCGGCTCGCAGACCCGCCTGTCGGTGACTGGGTGCTGAGGCTCTTCTGTGTGCCTTGGTTTGAGCGCCCGGTGCGAGCGCTTACGGACCCACTCGTCAGTGAGTGAGGGTCAGCGCGTTGGTTTGAGTGCCCACAATCGGAGTGCGTCGAACCGACGCATTGGCGCCTATAAGAAGGGTGGTTTGCCCTTCGGTCTTCGTCATCTTGGTTTCAAACAACTACGCGTAGTGTTCTTTGTCTTCATCTTCGTCTTCATGGCCGCCCAGTGGAAAGCATTGACTGTTTCGGAGAACATCCTCACCGCCTCGGTGGGGCTTGGAGTGCTTCCTCTGAGCGACACGGGGCGATGGCGGTCGGCATACCAGGAGGCTGTTCCGGCGCCCCGCGCCAATGAGATCGTTAGCTTTGTGGAGTTCCATGAGCGCAGTCTGATGTTGCCATCGTCGAACTTCTTCCGCGGCTTGCTGGAGTACTACGGCGTGCGTCTTTATCATCTCAACCCCAACGGCATCCTGCAGATTTCGATCTTCGTCACGCTGTGTGAGGCCTTCTTGGGGATCGATCCCCACTTCGATTTGTGGAGGTATTTCTTTCGCGTGCAGCCTCAAAAGGAAGGCGGCACGATCCGCGCTGTTAGTGGCGCGGGGATTTGCCTTCGGAATAATCGTCAGGAGTACTTCAACATACCGTTGAAGGACTCCCTGAAGGGCTGGCATGGAGGGTGGTTCTACATCGAGAACACCGTCCTCGAACTGTCGGCGTTCAGTCTCGAGCCGCCGGCGGTTTTGGACTCGTGGAACGCCAGGCTCAGCGACGCGCAGGAAGTCGAGATCGAGGATTTGCTCGTCCAGAGGCCGAGTTGGATGACGCGGGCCTGACTAGAGCGCGACTCGTCGACACCTTCGTTCAGCGTCGTGTTCAACCACTCCGCCTCCGCACCTGGTTCATGTGTGACTACGCCGAGCGGTTCGACACGATGCGGGAGATCCTTTAGTTGAAGCTGTCGAAGGACGACGTGAGGCAACGCCTTCCGCGCCTCTTGAAGGGTGACGCTCTCGCTGACACGAGCAGAGGACTTGCCCCTCTGGATGTCGAGCATCAGGCGGGTCGGCTGGTAAGTCGTTTTGCCTGCATTTGTTAGTTTCATACGTGATAAAGGTATTGGCGAGATTGGAATGCTTATCTGTGTTTTGTAGGAGGACATTCCTCCGTCACATGCATCGGCGCCTGTGGCAGTGCCGGCTGAAGAAGTTGGCGTCCTGGCTGTATTGGACACTGGATCCTCGAATCAAGGGGTCGGCCCTAGTACTGCCGTCGTCGGGCCTTCGACTGGGCCTGCGTCTCCTTCGACGCCTGTGGCCGCGCCGACCGTCCCGACCGCGGTGGCTGTTACCTCAGCAGTGTCGGTCGCGATGCCGACCGACCCAGTCGCTGTGCCAACCGCTTCGACCATTGTGCCAGCAGCTTTGGCTGGTGTGCCGGCCGCTCCAGAGATTTCTGTTGCTGAGTCTTTGTCGTCGCTGTCGACTGGGGATGATTGGTCGCCTCCCCCAGCCCGACGGTCCATTGCCGCAACAGTGTCGGGAAAGGTTCCGACCGTGAGCACGGCACGGGCGACTCTGGCCACCACTCCGCCAGATTTCGACTCTTGGGACGATATGCCGCTCACTGAGCGTTTTCGTCGTCAGAGGGCGAGGGATGCGGAGAGTGCCGAGGGGCCGCCTGCGAAAAAAGCAAGGACAGAGGAATATGGTTCCTCTGCTCCCCCCCCCCTCGACTCCGATCGTGCGTCCGAGTGTCGTGCCGATGAGTTCCTGCATTTTGATTTAATCGGATGTTTTACTTGACGTTTTGAAGTGCTTGACATTTTAGTCGTATTTTGTAGTGCTCCTTCTCTCGCCGCGCCACAGGCCTTCGTGGCGGGGAGCACGCCCGAGGAAGGGTCGCCTGCTACGGGATTGGCGCAACTGACAGCGCATTCTTCACTGTCCCCACCTCATGTAGTGTCCGCGGCCGAGACCAGGGGAGCAGGTGCAGCCCCGAGCACCGAGGCCAGGGGGATGAGGAGGGACTCCCGGGCGAAGAGGTCGGGAGAGACGAGAGACAACCCATGGTCACTGAGGCTGGGGCTGATGTTCCACTGCCCCCGAGCCTTGTCGCCGGGGATGTGAAAGTTGGGGAGGAGACGGCGGTGCCTCCGAGCGCTGTTGTTCCGACGGAAAGACAGGCCGAGCCGTCCCCTGGCGCGGGGACGAGGGATCCGACCGCGCCGCTGCCGACCGCTGAAGCCACTCCAGTGGCGTTGGTGGAGATGGCGCAGCCTTCTATCGCTTCTGGGCGACGGGAGGACACGGGGCGGCCCTGGATTTCGAGGTGGAGATCAGACCCCTCCCCGTCAACTTCGTCGAGACGCCAGCCGACACCTGGTCCTTCAACTTCCAATGAGGCCGCCTGGGACTATTGGAGGTTCCTATATGACCAGGTGTGCTCGAGGGGGGGGCGAGTGGGTCTCCTCGGCGTTCACTCATATGCAGAACGCCAAGGAGTGCTTGGTGGAGTTCCAGGAGACCATGGCCGATCTCTATGGAGCGCTCTGCCTAGTAAGTTTTAATATTTTAAGTTTTGAGTATTATGCACGAACCTGATTTGCGGGTCTTGCAGGGGACCCTTGAAAGGGCGCTTCACCAGCCTCCGCAAGGTTTTGTTCAGACTGAGGTCGAGGCTTTGCGCTGTGAGCTTGCACGGACCCATGGCGAGCGTGATGAGGCCAAGAAATTGGCCGCCAACCGACTTCTCGCCCTAGGGAATGCTGAAACACGCGCTGATAACTCTGAAAGAGAGAGCCAAGAGCTCCAAATAGAGATCACTCGGTTGCGCATCGAGAGGAGGAGCCTCGGCGAGGAGGTCGGAATGTTACGCCAGAACTACGCGAGTAAGTAACTTTGCAGTTTGCTAGCTAAAAAATATTCAATCAATTGCTTTTCGCTGACGTGTTGGACCGCGCAGAACTCCAAGAGAGGGCCGACCATAGCGCCCGAGAGATCCGGGAGCTGAAGGACCGGACACGCTTGGTCGAGGAGGACAAGGAGGCGGCCGACGACGCGTTGGAGCGGTCGGAGGAGCTATGCCGCCTTGCCTTGAAAAGCCGTGATACTTCAGAGGTTCGCCTCGGCATGTTAGAGGCCGAGGTGAGGATGTACATGGCGGAACTGACGAAGCTGCAGGAGCTGTCTGCTTCACTTGAGGCGTCGACGGCTCAGCTTCAACAGGACCTGGCCATTGAGCGGTCGGCCATCGAGGCTGCGCAGAAAGATCACGAGGGTAAGTAACAAGTGGACGTGTTAGTTTATTAGGGAGGTTGGTTCCAGAAATTTTGAGGCACAAGCGTGGCTGTGGAGCTCCGAAGGCTGCTGCCGTCGGTATGGACGCTGGTGCGCCAAGTGTTCAACGACACTCGGGACACGAGCGTGTCGGTGGAGCGGGCATCCCGTGTGCTGGAGATGCTGCCGGGGCTGATCCGCACCAAGTTGCTCGTCGCTCTGCAGAATACAGCGTCGTTGATGCTGGCGTACCTTCGGTCCCACTATCATGACGTCGACCTCGGGCGCATTGCCGAGGGTTTCGTCTCGGGGACATCAGATGAGGCATCGACGAAACTTTTTGAGGACTCCAAGCCTCGGGCGCAGGAGATCATCAGCTGCTTCCTCCGGCCAACTCTGATGAAAGAGCGCTTCGACCGCATGCGTCCCCTTTAGATGTTCTTGCTTGCAGCTTGTAGTGATATCTGTGAACTTTACTTGTTCGCGAGGTTGTTTACGTTTTTGACTCTTTCTGACGTCAAGCGTTTCACATTATTCTTTGCGTTCCATTAGGCGTTGGTCAGGTGACTGGGTCGGGTATAGCTCGTAGGGTCGAGTGTCGGGCTCGGACCGTAGAGCGTCACCGACACCGGGTCAGACCGTTAGCCGCGAGGATTGCTTTGAACGAAAATGCTCATAGTCCGCGAGAGTCAGGCCGAGTCACTCGTGCACTGAGTCACGAGCTGGGGGATCGATCCTCGAGGAAACCTGGTAGACATCGAGCCTTAGTAATGGCGAGGCATAGAGCGAATCGTCAGGACGCGAAGTCCTTTCAGGACTAAGGTGCGGGACCTTAGTTTAGGCTAACGAGGCATAGGGCCTTACGATCCTCGGGTCGGTCGCTCCGATTCTCGGGTGGGACTTCTTATGATAGCCCTCGGGCAGAAGAGTGTAGGTGAGCTGACTGCACTTCACTGCCAAAGACACAGTTAGCAGATAAGATATAAATAAGATGCACAGAGATTTGAATAGCTTTATTATGCATAAAAACGACTCAAATTTTTGATGTTCCAGGCGTGAACAAGCTCAGCGCCGTTCTCTGTCGCCAGCTTGTACGTGCCAGGCTTTATGACTCGCTTGATCACATATGGTCCTTCCCACGAGGGGGGGGGACAGCTTGTGGTGATCCTGCTTGTCCTGCACTCTTTTGAGCACAAGGTCGCTGACTCTGAGGGCCCGACCCTTGACGCGTTGAGCGTGTAGTCGTCGAAGGCTTTGCTGGTACTTGGCCGACCGAAGTATGGCCACGTCGCGCGCCTCGTCCAACTGGTCCAGGGCGTCCTGCCGCGCCTCTTTCGACCTCTGCTCGTCGTAGGCTTTGATTCTTGGGGAGTCGTAGTCGAGGTTGGTTGGCAGAACGGCTTCGGTCTCGAACACCATGAAGAAAAGAGTAAATCATGTGGTTCTGTTGGGGGTAGTTTGCAGGCCCCACAACACGGATGGAAGTTCGTTGGCCTACCGCCCGACAGATTGCTCGACGTAGTTATAGATCCGAGGCTTCAGTCCCTGGAGCACCATGCCATTGGCACGTTCACTTGCCCACTAGTCTTCGGGTGGGCGATAGAGACGAAATCGAGCCTGATATGATGCTCCTCACAGAACTCTCGAAAGACGTTTCCAGTGAATTGTGTTCTGTTGTCGGTGATGATGGAGTTTGGGACCCCAAAGCGGATGATGATGTCGCGGATGAACTCGATGGCTCGACCTGAGCTGATGCAAGGGATCGGCTTTGCTTCAATCCACTTGATGAACTTGTCAACCACGACGAATAGGTGGGTAAAGCCCTCGGACGCTTTGCGAAAAGGCCCGAGGACATCGAGCCCCCAGACCGCAAACGGTTAGATGATCGGGATCGTCTGGAGCTCCTAGGCCGGTAGGTGCGTCTGACGGGCATAGAACTGACAGCCCCTGCAGGAGCGAACGGGCTTTTCTGCGTCGAAGACTGCTGTAGGCCAGTAGAAACCTTAGCGAAAAACTTTGCCAACTAGGGTCTTTGAGGCAGCATGAAGCCCGCAAATCCCCGAGTGAATGTCGTCGAGAAGGCGCAGACCCTCCCTGAGGGATGCAGCGCTAGATGACGCCACTGAGACTGCGCTTGTAGAACTCGTTGTCGATGAGAGTGTAGGCTTTCACCCGACGCATGATCCACCGGGCTTCGTTGGTGTCGGATGGCAGGGTGCCTTCCTGGAGATAGGCATAAATGTCCTGAGACCAATCAGGGATGATGGCCAGGGTTTTGACCCTAGAGGTCGAGGCCTGCTCCCCGACTGCTACCTCAGCGTGGGGGTCGGCGACGTCGTCTTTGAGCTTGATTGTCGGCTTGGTGAGGATCTCGAGGAAGATATCGTCAGGAACTGGATCTCGTCTCGAGGCCATCCGTGCGAGGGTGTCGGCTGCCTCATTGTCGTGGTGTAGAACGTGATGGAGCTCGAGCCCGTCGAATTTGTCTTCAAGTTTGCGAACTTCTTGGCAGTAGCCTTCCATCTTGGGATCTCGGCAGCTTGACACCTTCATGACTTGGTTGATAACGAGTTCGGAGTCGCCTCTGACATAGAGCCGTCGGACTCCGAGCGTGATGGCCATGCGAAGGTCATGCAGCAGAGCTTCATACTCTGCCGCATTGTTGGAGGCGGAAAAGTGAATCTGTAAAATGTATCGAAACTTGTCTCCCTTGGGGGAGATGAGAATGACGCCAGCCCCCGAACCCTTCAGTCGGCAGGATCCGTCGAAGAACATGGTCCAGTGCTCGAGGTCGGTGGAATTCGATGACTCTTGCGCCTCGGTCCACTCGGCGATGAAGTCGGTGAGGGCTTGAGACTTGATGGCTTGCCGGGGTACGTAAGTGATGTCATGGCCCATAAGCTCCATAGCCTATGTGGCGATGCGCCCGACCACGTCTTTTCCGTTGATGATTTCCTCGAGAGGCAAACTTGTCACTACTCAGATAGTGGCTGTCAAAGTAATGGCGAAGCTTACGGCTCGTGATGAGGATTGCATAAAGCAGCTTCTCCACTTGGGTATATCGGGTCTTGGCGTCGACGAGCACTTCGCTGATGAAGTAGATGGGTCGCTGGACCTTCAAGGCCCGACCCTCCTCCGATCGCTCGACGACAAGTACTGTGCTGACGACCTTGACGATGGCGGAGATGTAGAGGAGTAGCGGCTCACCAGGGGTCGGTGAAGTTAGGACTGGCGGAGAAGATTGTACGGCCTTTAATTGCTCGAAGGCCTCCTGGGCTTTGGCGGTCCAGGTGAAGCGGTCGGACTTTTGGAGAAGTCGGTAAAAAGGCATAGCCTTCTAACCTAGCCTGGAGATGAAGCGGCTGAGAGCCGCTAGGCACCCAGTAAGCTTCTGGACATCTTTGACGTTGTTGATAGGACCGAGGTTGTGGATGATGGCGATCTTCTCAAGATTGGTTTCAATGCCACGCTCGAAGATGACAAATCCGAGGAGCTTGCCGGTGGGGACGCCAAAAACGCACTTCTCGGGGTTGAGCTTGATGCGGAACTGCTGGAGGTTGGCGAAGGTTTCTTTCAAATCCTTGATGAGGTCAGCCACCTGTCGAGTTTTGATGACAATGTCGTCGACGTAGACCTCCAGGTTCCGACCTAGCTGATCGTGGAAGCATTTTTGTATACATCACTGATATGTGGCACCGGCATTCTTGAGGTCGAAGGGCATGGTGACGTAGCAGAACGAGCCGAAGCGTGTGATGAACGATGTGGCCGACTGGTCGGAGTCTCGCATAGATATTTGATGGTACTCGAAGTACGCATCAAGGAAACTGAGGGTTTCGCACCATGCGGTGGAATCGACTACCCGATCTATGCGCGGCAAAGGAAACAGATCCTTTGGACATGCTTTGTTGAGACTAGTGTAATCAACACACATCCTACATTTCTCATTCTTTTTTTTAACCATTACAGGGTTGGCCAGCCACTCTGGGTGGTAGATCTCTTTGATGAACTTGGCATCGAGTTGCTTGACGATCTCTTCGCCGATGGCGCGGCACTTCTTGTCATCGAAGCGTCGGAGTCGTTGCTTCACCGATCGAGAGCCGAGAATGATGTTCAGAGAGTGCTCGACGACCTTCTTCGGGATGCCTGGCATGTCAGATGGTGCTCAGGCGAAGACGTCTCGATTCCGGCGGAGAAAGTCGACGAGTGCGCTTTTCTATTTGTCGGAGAGTGCGGTCTCGATTCTGGCTTTCTTAGAGGTGTTGGAGTCATCAAGAGCGATCTCCTTGGAGTCGTTGGTGGACTCGAAGGACGTAGAGGAGGTAGGCTTGAAGTCGAGAGTTGCGGCGAACACCTGAGACTGGTCAGTTGGGCCGACCCCGCGTGGGCGACGGACAGCTCGTAGCTCTTCTTCTCACACGCGAAAGCGTGTTTGAAGCGAGACGCCACAGTGATGACGCATTTGGGCCCCAGTATTTTGAGCTTGAGGTAGACGTAGTTGGGGACCGCCATGAACATGGCGTAGGCGGGTCGGCCGAGGATGGCATGATATACACCGGAGAAATTAACCATCTCGAAGGTGAGCTTCTCCGTCTTGAAGTTGTGGCAGTCGCCGAAGGGGACCAGCAACGTGATCCGACCTAGGGGTACTGCGCTACCCGCGGGAAGGACGCCATGAAACAGAATGTTGCTCGGGAGGAGGTCGGACCTCGAGAGCTTCAAGGCCTTAAAGGTGTCGATGTAGAGGACGTTGAGGGCGCTGCCTCCATCTATAAAGACCTTGGATAGTCGAGTGGTGTCGATTATCGGATAGAGCACCAGGGGCAGGCGCCCCGGCTGAGGCACGTGGTCCGAATAATCGGATTTGTCAAAGGTGATTAGAGCCTCCGACCACTTGAGATACGAGGGGACGGCGAGAGCGGTCAGGTTGACTTCTCGCCACGTCTGCTTCTGATGGCGGCGTGACTCGTAGACCACTGACCCGCTAATGATCATCAGACAGTCCTCTGGCTCGGGAAGGTACTTTCGGGGATACCTTCCCCCTCCTTCACCGGGGAGTCGGGTTGCTTAGGCTAAGGACGAGCGTCGGGGCGGAAGTACCCCTTGTAGAAAGCCTTCATAAGGTTGCAATCTCGTAGAGTGTGCGTCACAGGACTTGCGTGGTAGGTGCAGACCTTGTCGAGCATCTTTTCGAAAGTGGTTGTCATGGTTGGCCGGCTTCTTGGGAGGTCGAGGTGGCCGCTCGGTGGCGTCCACGAACTCTTCATCTTGTCGACGGTTCTTCTGCTTCTTGCCGCTTGACCCGCTCTCATCCCGGCGGTCGGGTCGTCGGTCGGGACGGTCGTCTTTCTTTCGGTCGGCTTTAGACCTCTCCTTGTCCTTGGCCTGGTCTCGGTTGAAGTTGGCTTGAATAGCCTCCTCTCCGATGGCGAATGTGATGGCGATGTCGAGAAGGGCGCGTGCCGTCTGAGGGTTTTTACACCCTAGCTTATAGACGAGTGCCTTAGATGTTGTGTCACAGGTGAAGGCGTTGATGACGTCGGCGTCGCTGATGTCGGGCAGCTCATTTCGCTTGCGCAAAAATCGTTGAATGTAGTCTCGGAGGGACTCGCTGGACTTCTGTTTGCAGTTCTTCAGATCCCAGGAGTTACTCGGGCGGGTATAGGTCCCTTAGAAGTTGCCGACGAAGGCGTGACGAAGGTCGACCTAGTCGTGGATGCTGTCTCTCGGAAGGTGTTCGAGCCACCCCCTGACAAAGTCAGACAGGAAAAGTGGCAGGTACTAGATGGCGAAGAGGTCGTCGGCGCCACCGGATCAGCATGCAAGGCGATAGTCCTTGAGCCAGTGGGTGAGATTCGTCTCGCCAGTGTACCGGATGATGTTGGTTGGAGCGCAGAACTTGTTGGGGAAGCCGGCTCTTCGGATGCAGGCCCCGAACGCTCGGGGTCCGACGTCATCGGGGCTGAGGCTCTGAGCGTCGTCGTAGTTGCGCCGTCGTCGACGTCGCTCGGGGGACCGGTCGCTCGATGGTGTGACGAGCGTCACGATGCTCCTCTAAGCGGTGGTGGATGTTGCCGACCGGATGGTCGAGGTTTCGAGTCTCAGCCCGTCCGCGGCGATGGTCGCAAGCAGGGTTTCAACGATCGGCACTCGGCCGATAGTAGCTGTGTGCCTCGGAGTCCTGTCGAAGAGATAGTTCGGGTTGTTGCAGAGCGCCATCAAGGTAGATGCGGAGACGATCGTAAGTCTCTTTGAGAACGGAGTTATCGGTTGTGGGAGATTCGTAAAGGACACAGGCCGCCACCGCCAGATTCTCATAAGGCGTATCAAAAGCCGGCGTACCGTCGTCCATGATCTGCTGATAAGCAGTGCGGGCTCGAGCTCGGGCACCACCGCTCGTCGCGGCGACACCCTTACCCTTCGGATCGCCCTCGATCGCAAGTTTGCGCCGGAGTGCGTCCTCAACCACAAAGAGAGCGTGATGGCGCGGAGAAGAATCGTCATGTACTGCCTTGCTAGGGGTTTCGTCCTCTACGGCTTTGGCGTGCAACATGAAACACTCACGGGAAGGGTCGTGGCCCAACACGCTGTGAGGCGAAGAACAGAGAAGACAGCGTCAAGGCGAGCGACGTTTAGGCGAACGCCGCTTTAGCGGGATCTAAAGGTGGAGCTCGCCGTTGTTGTCGGCGACGAAGTCCAGCCTCCCGAAGCGAAAGGCCTGGCCGGCAGCGAAAGTGGGTATGTTCCACAATCGATCATCACGAGCGATGGCAATCGCGAAATCTCCGGAAAACAGTTGAGAGATGGAGGAATCTCCGACTAAAGCAAAAATCGAAGCCATCAAAACAACGAACAAAAATGCACCGAAAACCCCTTCCTAGCGCGTCAACTGTCAGTGTTTCGTACACCGGCACAGTAAATTTATACGATCAAACGGGGGATCATGTGTTTTCAAAATCGAATGACCTAGTCTACAAGCGAGACTCAAAGGTTAACCTGGTTCGGGTCACCTCGAGGTGTAATACCCTACGTCCAAAGACGAGAGATCGGTCGTATGAATCTCAAGAACACGAAAGTACAATGCGAAAGGGCTCCGGACGGATCCGAGAGTCCCAAGCTTGTGTGGTGGGGGTGGTTTACAAGTGGTGATGTGTATCTTTTCTCTACATGTTGTCTTTCTCTTCTCTTCTTTGCTCTCTTTCTTTTTTTCTCTCAAGCTTCCCAGGTGCCCCTTTTATAGGGTCGGACCTGGGTTGTCTTGACTGGAGCATGATTGGAGTGACCGGAACATGATTTGAGCATCTTGCCGTCTACAGAAACGGATGACCTCTTGACAGGTGGGGCCACGGTCTTCAGTGAATCATGCTCTCTGGCATTCGAGACAGACGATCAGCGCTCTCTGTTCATACCTTTGTTCACTGTGGGGGAACAAAGTTGCTTTACTGTTTAGCTTTATCCCCCAGTGGGTTGCTTCTCGTCTAGCCGGGTAGTTGCGTAATCTTCCGAAATGCTTATCTTCTCTACGGAGCTGTACGTCGTTAGGAATTTTGAATCGGCGTGATTGTTGGAGTAGTGATTGCTTCGTGGCGGTCGGCGAGCGAGTCCTGACCGCTAGGGTCCCAAACTCTGAGGGTCGGGGCGATTGCACCTGCCTCGGCTTCGGGCCTTGGCGAGGCTTCCCGACCGCTATGGCCGGGCCGCCTTTATGAAGTTTTTGATGGCCCGTTGTAGGTTGCAGGTGGGCCGTGCTGTAGATGATGATCCGTAGATACTCGGGGTATACTATCCTGACACATTAGCACGGGTATTGGTGCTACCGCTCTATGTAGAATTTGTCCCTTATTATACTATAATTAACTATACACTTATAGCTAAACTGTTGTATCTGTGGACGATGTGCACATCGTGGTCATTTTTTTTACTATTTTTATGCATAATATTAAAATATGTGTGTTTATTTGATCATGATGCATATAGATATATGTGCAGGATGAAAATATACTTAGAATTAAATTACTATAATTATTGAAGTATCAAAATAATGAGTATAAAGAAAATATACCTATGTTTGTTAAAGAATTTTTAAAGCGCATCAAGTTTTAGATATGATGCACGTAAACTTTAACCTTTTATTATAGTGATGAATAATGAGAAACTTATAATTTTAATTTTAATATATTATTTTCTTAATTTAATATTTTTCCTTCGACCGTAGCGTTAGCACGGACATCGATGCTAGTATTTGAAGTTAATCACAAGTGTCAATTTGATCTGATACGACGGCTTAAAATAAGAGGTAACTAGATAAAAGTACCAAAATAGTAAATTTGGTATAGCTTATATAAAAAATAATAGGTTTGATATCAATTTTTAAAAATTGACTGATGAGATTAATTAAAATTAATTGAAGAGGTGAAGGTACCTCTAATACCTCTAAAGCAGTGGCAGAGCTACATGTAAAATGCAGAAGGGACCGACAAATCCACAGAGATTAACAGTAATCTCATCAACAAATTGGAGGAGGTGATAACTACACATGCACGATGGTCGCAGTCCGTCGGGGCTTCTTCTCCAAGTGATGGACTCCAGCAACTTACTTGAGCCACTACTCCGATGGCTGGAACAAGCCAAACACCAAATCATGGAGGCAGCTCCAAATCTTGGCAGTGAGCAGGGAGGAACGGCAAGCATCTGCTGAATGTTAGCGACTACGGTCTAGGCTACTATGTTCTCTCAGCTCTTCGAAAAATTTCGGAGGTCAGAGGGGGCCATGGCCCACTCTGGCCGATGGGTAGCTCCGCCAATGCTCTTAAACACTATAACATCTCTCTTCGTTTTCGTCCTAAAGGCGTCCTCTACTGCTGCTTGCCTCGAGGCCGTATCGGCTCTCACTTGAACATGGAGATGTCAAACACACGGGCAGAGCCATCAGATGAGACGGAGCGATGGAGTTGCTGCCATCGGCAGACAATGCAAGTCATCCGCATGGCAGCTGAAGGTCCTGGCAGTCACCAGAAAGGCTGTCCCAGATGCGCACCTTGCCGTCTATGCATCAAAGCGCCACGTACCTTGCCAAACCAAGTCAAGCCAGGACTTTTATGAATCAAAGAGTGGCCCTAGAGTGGAAACTTTTGGATTTTTGCTAGTCCAAATAAAATGCTTCATAAATTTACCATTGGAACAATGGATTTTACAAAAATACCAACTAAAACATGTGACTATTGTTTTCTTTGTCGTTCTGTCTCTTTTATGCCCTCAGTATTATCACCTAGGTGATTTGCCTAACAGGGGCATAAAGAGAGAAAATGGTAAACTTGTGAAACACACTGTTTCAATGGCAAATTAACGAAACACATTGTTCTGCCTGTAAAAATTCAGATGCTGGCTTTGCTCCCAGTGATGAAGGGAGGATTTTTATTTTTAACTTCATTTCTCAATCTTATTCCTGGCTACTATTATTTTCCAATACTCAAACACCATCTTAATTTTACATAGTTGTAGAGGGTTGGTGCGTTAATATGCATCAAATAGTAATAAAACGGCTGGCCATACTTTTTTAATTATTATTAAAAGGTGATCTACGTGCAAATGATTTTATTTTTCTCGGATCCCCACCCATAATATTTTATATACAGCACAGTAGTTATTGCATGTAGCATATATGCACATTGATTGATACATGGATTAGTCGAAAGAAAAAAAAAGCAAAGCAAATCGTTGCCACCCTCACTCCCTCTAGCTAGCATGGATCGAGTAGTACCGACCAGAGAACTCTGAATTCAGAAGGAGGCGGAGGCACGGGGCGGTGAGGAGGGCCAGAGCTGTGCGCTCTTGACCTTGGAGATGCAGTTGAGCACCCCTAGCGGCGTCACGCCCCCCATTACCGTCACCTTCTTTGTCGCGATGTCAATGTCAAAAGAAGTCACGCCTTCCATCTTGGAGATGTGCTTCTTGACCTTGGCAGCGCAGCCCTTGCAATGCAGAGATACCTTGAGAACCACCGCCTGGTTGTGTTGGCTTCTGCTTCTGGCGGCGGAGCAAGACCTCTTGATGATTGCCTGCTGATTAGAGGAGTACTCTGCGATCTGGTCGCTCGGGAAGGAGTCGATGAGTGAGGGTGGCGGCAGGGGAGGTAGGGAATCGAGGATAGTGACGTTGGCTTCAGGCTGCTCCAGCTGCAGCCTGGAGGAGTCGAGCAGGAACCTAGATGAGCTTGGAGGGCTCGTCGCCGTCGCCGTCGTCATCGTAGTCTTCTTCCTCTTCTGTTTTGTGGAAGAGGACGTACTGGAGGATGATGATCTATTAGGCACGGATGGCAGCTCCGTGAGACGCCTGCGAGGGTGTGGTGAGGGACGGTCGACGGCACGACCCGAGGAGAAGTCGACGATGGAGGTGGATGCCGCGGAGGAGCAGGAGAAGCTCTTCTGCAGCCTCTGCTTCATCTTGTTGGCCTTGAACAGCAAGGATGCCATGAGCGACTTCTTTCTTCCTTTCCCGGTCGAGCAGGGGGTTGCTACTTGCTACTGTCAGTGGTTGCATCTAACAATATGGACACAGAGGAGAAGATGAAGGGAAGATAGACTCAAGACAAAAAGGACTCTTTTCTTAGTCAACCGGCGTATCGATTCGATTTGGATCCAATTTCTTTGAATTTGCTGCCTGCCTACCTTTCGGCGCCCTAGCAAGCTAGCCAGCCTGTTCATATAAATTTAAGTGCTGAAAACATGAAAGCAAATACTTTCATGCAGAATTTTGCGGCTACGACGCACTATGTAAGGTCAAAAAGGTGCCATGGAAATACGGAAGGATCTCTGGATATTTTAATCTTGCCAAAAGCGTCTATGAATTTCTCAAAGGTTGCTTTACGTGTTTGGATGGAAAATTCCGCTAATTGATGATTGTTGACTTCTCACTGCCCGACCTTTTTTTCTTAGGAACGTTCTGTTCTCACTTAAAGAAAAAAAAATGCCTGAAATTGCAGCTCAACAATTTTTTTCTTTAACTTTGCAACCCAATAGTTTGCCTCTGTGTCCTAAACGAAATTAAACATCTGTTTGAACAGTGACAGCTGCCCCCGTCTGGGTCTAAATATCATCCAGACGGAATTAAACATTATTTAAACGTTAAACAATTGTTGACCGACTGTCTACCATTTTCCATTTAAAATGTTGTCTAGACAGAACTAAACACGTTAAAAAGTGGTTGATCGATTGTCTATCGTTTCCAGTTTATGAAAACATGGGAGTTTGCCTACCCATCGGACAGCCCAACACCTAATAGCAAATACAACCACCCCACCCAGAATTATTGTTTTTACAAATTTGATTAATGAAATTTCTCTACATATACTATTTACGAATTTAATAAATGAGCTCTTTCAGATCTTTTAAATTTTAGTCCTACACAGATACAGAGATCATTGTTAGTTAGCAAAATACAAATATTCGAAATGAATATATAAAATTAAAGAAAATTGTTGAAAAACAAAATAAATTCATATTTGTTCCACAAAAATAAAGATCTACTCTTTCTGTCTCAAAAATAATTGAGCTTTCTGACTTTTTAAAATCGATGTTTGATTATTCGTCTTATTAAAAAAATTTACAAAAATAAACAAATTAAGCTTCAAATACTTTTAATAATGAATCATTTCATAATAAAATTAACAATTTTTTTAAAAACTTTTTTAAAAATACAAATAGTCAAAGGAAAAAATTTTAAAATATAAAAAAAATACTTATTTTGAGACGAAGATAGCAGGAGATTGAGCCTATCATGCAAAAAAAAGCCCAGCCCTGGTAGGCCTGGATGTGTTAACGCTCTGAAGGCGAGCAAGCTAAGCCGCCATCACATAACAGAAAAATAGTGAGAGACAGAAACAGTGCCATACGGTGAAAACAACAATAGTAATAAATGATATTATAATTTCTATCTCTATTTTTATCTTTTCTCTATCTAGAAGTACTTTGTAAAAAGTATAGTTTCTAAGAATACCTGGCAAAATATTTTCAACAGAGATAAGTTAGACTATATGTATAAAAAAAATATATCTAAAATTATATCTTTTTACAAATCTAACGAATGAAAGCACACTTTACAAATCTAACATACGAGCTCTTCCGAATTTTTTAGATCTTAAACTCACACGGATCAGTGAGTTAACAAAACACAACTATTCGAAACAAATATATGAAATTAAAAAAATTATTAAAAAACAAAAATAAATTCATTTTAATATTAATATATTATTTCTTAAATGAATATTTTTCTTTAATCCATAGTATTAGCATGGATACTGAGACTAGTGAATTAAGAGCTACTTACCTGTTAGCATGAGCCATGCCGATGAATCTAGTGACTATGTTAAAAATAGTGATATGGCGATCGTTGGAGCATCTCAAAAACTTTCCAATAACTCTTTCTAAATCAAATTATGAGAGAAAAATATAAAAAATCTCTTCCAATAGGTTCTTTAAAGACCTCTCTTCTTTATGAGGCCTCCAGGAATCCTCCGAGTTACGAGTTAGATATACGAACTTTTTGAGGTCTTTAATCTCATGTCTTATGCAACTGACGGTAAAACCGATTGTTGACCTAACACAAATTTAAACTATATTAATGCATATTTGGAAGAGCTGTTGGAGAAGGTGATTAAAATATGTCTAATTTTTTTTTAGCTAGCTCCAAAAGTCACTTTTTGGGGTCATATTTTAAACGGACTATTGAAAATGCTCTTAGATTGATTTGAGTTCGATAAAGGTTGAAAGACTGCATATGCATATATTAGATATCCTCTATTAAAATTGTTATCGTTATTGACTTTTAATATTATTTTTAATTATTCATCTTATTTAAAAATATGTTAAAATGCTTTGTATTTTATTATAATTTATTTTATTATAGTTATTTGAATCATGACATACATAAAGTTAATTTTTAATTAAAATGACATTAAAACCTTTTTTTAGAAAAAAGGGTAAAAAGAAAATCTAGAATGTTCATTTCTTCGTCTCATTAAATCTTAACCTTTCGTTAATTTTCCAATCTCAATCCTACTTTATAGTTTTCACTATCCAAACACCATTATAGATAATGGAAAATGAATGATAAATTTGAAATTGGAAAATAATAAAAAAATAGAATAGAATAATTTTTCTAATTCACTCTCAAGCTAACAAGAGTGTGGGAGAATAGACGGCCTGCGCGAGAGCAACAACCGGTCAAGACAAGGAGCGACCCCCACGGCCCCACCCCTCCTAACCTTCATCACAGAGCAGAGCAGGCCCGGAGCAGAAGCCTTTTGCCTGGGCCTGGCCATGGATCCAAACCCTGATCCCAGCGACGCCACGCCCCATGATCGCCTCGCCGCCCTTGCTCTTCGCCGGGACCTGCCTCCGGACTTCGCTGGCTCCGAGATCGACAACGACGCCGAGGCCAAGGAAGACGACGACGACGAAGACGAGGGATACCTTACGGCAGTGTCCA
>BCLG01003288.1:0-19158 GCA_001602295.1 Zoysia matrella
CTATATATCCATATCGATCAGTTTGAATGGTCGAATAAACATTTTCTTCTTAATGTTTCCAAAATAAAAGGAAAACATTATAACAATTAATAACTAAATAATGTTGCGTGCAAGAGATGAAGATGAAGACCATGCATAAGGAGCTGTTGGAGGAGTTTTTTTTTACACTTTTTTCTAATAATTTTATTTAGAGAGAGTTATTGGGGAGTTTTTGAAGATGCTCTAAGTCTTTCTGAAGGTTTGCATTTGTTAATTATAAGCTTTTGATGTGGGTTCCACAAAATAGATACTCCCTCCGTTCTTAGAATGATGTCGCTGTTGACTTTTAGGATACCGTTCGTATTATACAAAAAATTTGCTCGAATGTGTAAAATTTTAAGTTGTGATTCAAATAACTCTAAAGATAAATCAAATTATATCAAAATATATAAAATTTATCAACATTTTTTTAATAAAACGAATAGTCAAAGTTGAATTTAAAAGTCAACAGTGATATCAATTAAAGAAGGAAGAGAGTAGATTGAGTAACAGATGTGTTTAGAAGATAAGACATGGAACGAGTAGATGGATGTGTTTGATGACTTTTAGTGGCAATAAAAGAGCCCCCCGGCGCTAACCGGACCTTGTTTAAATGATTATTTTATTTATATGCGGCCGTAAACCATATTTTGGCTGCTATTGGCCTAATGAGCCGTGAAAAGAGGCTTTCCTCCGAGATACTCGTACGCTAGGAGCAGCTGCAATAGATTAGTTTCACATAGCTGGATTAATTGGCGCCCATGATTCTAGGCGAAGTTTCTAATCTAACATATGGAAGTGTACATTGGTGAAGGGCAGTTTTATTTTCTTTGGTAATATGTTTGAAAATCTATAGAAAAGTTTATATTTGTGGATGAAGAAAGTAAGACCGTTTCTTGCTACTAACTATATATCTTAAACTTACATGAAACTGATCGTATTACTGTATAGATTTTGTTTTCAATTCCAAGGCCGCTATGAACACCGCCTGCCCCCACCACTAGGGACACCGACATAGAGATGGCAATGGATATCCACTATCTGCATACTTGCAGATATCTGACCCGATGATTGCGGATATGAATCTCATTCTTCGTACGCAGGTACGGGTATGAATTTCATTTTAAATCTGTGAATAAAATAAAAAGGGTAAAGAAAAGTCTTATCCATACCTGCATATCTGTTTACCCAATAAATAGTCTAAACATATAAGTTAAAATATACAAACTAAGTACAAATTATAGTCAAAATTCATTTTTACCTCTTGCTCTATTTATTTTTATCTCTTTGAAAACATAATATGATTTTCAGTGGTACGGTGTTGCCAAAGTAGCATAGCTTAGACCGGATACACACTCTCCCTAGCCGCCGCACGTGATATACACAGACATGTGGGTATATCCGCGGGTAAAAAATAGAGAAATTTAGATCAATACCATCACAAAGTGAACGGAGTTGAAGAATACTATCACAAAGTTTTAGACTTGAAAAATACCATTACAAACTTGTTTTAGTTGAAAATTATTAACACCGTAACATTTTCCGTTAAATGTTGGCTGAAATCTCATTTGAGAGAGAATATTTACAAAATGTCAATTTTACCCCTTTATCTCTTCCTACTCTCTATTAGCCCTACACAGCCCAAAGATCAATAAATGTAATGTAAATCAAATAGTTATTTATTTTTTCTTAAAATCTGAAATGTATTTATTATTTGACATGTGCATAGGATAAAAAATTGTGTTACTAGTGAGTTTGTGCAACAAGTTGCGACTATGTTAAATTCATGTCAATATAGTGATGATTATAATTTCATTCTATTGATATGTGGGTGAAAATCATATATCTGTATCATTAGTATAATCTTTGAAATTGCCAAAGATAATACCAATTTTTTTTATAAAAAAAGTCACGCAAAAATTACTTGCGCACACAAATGGTTGAAGACGAAAATCTCAGGGTATTTCTGTCTTTTTAGTGCCTACTGTTTGGATTTCACAGAAAAAATAACACCGATGATAATTTGCAACTCAAGATGCTTTGCAATGGTACTTTGCATGTCCAAAACTTTATGATAGTATTTTGCAACTCTGCTCACTTTGGGATGGTATATGTCTCAATCTCTCTAAAATATATCCGCGCATATGGGTATGGATAACATTTTCTACTGTTGCGGAGTATGGATATGGATAAAGATATTTGCTTGTGGATATGAATAAGATGAACTACTATCCACGGATATCGTACCCGTTGCCATCTTGACACCGGCACAAGCTATCTACCAGCCTTTGTTTGTGGAAGTGTGACTTAAAGCCTGATTGGATACTCTCGAATTCTAAAAATCAAATTTTATAATCCGTAATAGATCCAAACGGTTCAGATTTTCTTATAGATTTAAAAATCTAGCTAGCCAGATTTTAAAATCTTATTAGCTGCCGCAACCCTGCAAAAATCAGATTATGGATGGTAAAAGACAAAGTATCCTTTTCCAATTTGAGATAATTACAGGCAATGTCATTGTAAATCTTTATCTCTAAGCTTTTTTTATTTAAACTCCAAGTAATGCACGTATCCATCTCGTTCATAGGAAACTCCTGTGGCCAACATTCATCTCGTCCATGGTAATCATGCTATAAAAAAAAGTGAAGTAGCATAGGACTCCGTAGTGCCATCGTTTGAATTTGAATTTGAAAATGGCAGCAGCGCACACTCCTGTGTTTTTTATAAAATAAAGGGTACATGGGTAATTAGACAAAATATTACTTAAAAAATAGGCTATATAGAGACTGTTTGGATACTCCCGAATTCTAAAATACAAATTTTATAATCTAATAATCTCTATCTCTACTCTTTAAAAGCACATTTTTTTTTCTATGTAAAACCAGTAAAACATTCTCAATAGAGATGGGTTAGACTACGTGCCCATGAAAATGCACTCAAAATTATATTTTTTTTACAAATTTGACAAATAAAATTTCTCTATAAGCACCCCTTACAAATGTAAGAGAGAAGCTCTTCCGAATCTCTCGAGAGAGGAGCTCTTTCGAATCTCTCAGATCTTAGGTCTATAAATAATATATTAGTTACTAACAAAAATATAACTATCCGAAATAAATATATTTAATCCAAAGAAAATTGTTGAAAAACAACCTGCCCGGAACTGATTGTGATTTTGGCAGCTGGTTAAATCTGACGATGATAGAGATGCTTTCCTCATATGCTATTGCCTCGACCTGCCCACCTGGACGTCCTGCAGGAGCAGGAGCTCGATGGAGAAGACGGCGGTGAGCAGCGGCGTGGGTACCTTGTCCACCGCGTCCTCCATCCTCGGCACCCGCCTGCCGGCGTTCTTGGCTGAGACGGCGAGCAGTGGTGCGCCCAGGATCGCCATCGCGGCCTTGTTCACGAACACCAGGCGCAGGTCCTTCTCCACCCACGTCAGGATCAGGCCAGTGATTTGATTTATTACCTACTGGTAGTTTACTTTTGGTAAGGTGAACACATTCGTTTGGCATCATAGACTCAGAAGAGCATAGATCCATCGTAATTGATCTGTTATGATTCTAACTGGATTACAATATGCGTAGGTAATTTGCGGTGTGCTTATGTTTTGATCTTGCTGTATTGACCTCCAACGCTGGTGTGGCACATCTAGCTCGCTGAAGAACAGTGAATCAGGATCTAACCATGGCTGAATCAATGGTGTCTAGCTTCTGGGGGGCTGTTACATTAACTTACATTAACGACTGAGTTGTGCGAGGACAATTATGCGCACTCATCGTATATTGCAGAATTCTACAATACAATCTTTAATGCTCCTTTGCATTCTTTTGGCGCTTATTGGGCAAATTTGAGAATGCTAAATACCTAGAACAAATAAATAAAATCTAAAGAAAGTTGTTAGAAAATAAAACAAATTTATTTCGGTTAATATTAATATTAGTGATGAAGAATGAAAACTTCAAATTTCCATATTAATATACTATTTTCTTAAGTTAATATTTATTTTTTTCTTCGACCGTAGCGTTAGCACGGGCATCGGGACTAATAGATCCAAACAGTTCAGATTTTCTTATAGATTTTAGATTTTCTTAAAGATTTTAAAATCTCGTTAGCTGCCGCAACCCAGCTAAAATCAGATTATGGATGGTAAAAGACAAAGTATCCTTTTCAAATTTGAGATAATTACAGGATAATGCTATTGTAAATCTTTATCTCTAAGCATTTTTTATTTAAACTCCAACTAATCTGTGTATCCCTCTCATTATGAAACTCCTACGGCCACCATTCATCTCGTCCATGGTATATCATGCTATAAAAAAAGTGAAGCACGTATAGGACTTCATACACTACCAGAAAAGTGGATTTCCCCGTGTGCTGCAAACACACGGGAAAGCCCTCAAGACACAGGAGAAATACCTTTCCCGTGTGTCAAAATACAAAACACACGAGAATAGGTACACGGGGACCATTACACGGGGAAGAAGGATTTCCCACTGTGTTTTCTTGTCAGCACAGGGGAAAAACTTGTTCCCCTAGTGTTCCAAACACCACACGGCATTCTTACACACACGAGCTGGCCATCGTCCCCGTGTGCTATGGTGACACAGAGGAAACTAAAATAGTTTTTCTAAAAAAAAATCGATGTTTTAAATTAACCACACTTTGCAGAAGCCCAAATCAAAGCTCACTGAAAACTACTTTGCAAAGACAGAAGTGAAAATTGAAAATTTTTGCTTTAAATTCTTTGTAGAACCATTCCCTTGACAAGAAACACAAAGGTATACATAACTATAAAGCATGACTCTTTCCACTAAAAATAGTTCTTTTACAACTTAAAACTATCAGTAGTGCAGTACAAACAATGAACTTCTTAGCTTACAAGATATTTTCAGATACTAACATATTCACTAATTCCACCTACTTTCACTTGGACCAGACTCCACAATCCAAACAATAAATCTTCTTGGCCTACAGATATTAAATAACAAGGATTATTGCTATTTAATTCTAGCAGAGATACTAGTAGATAGAATTATTTTCAGACTACTGATATGTTCACTGAACTCTACACAATCTTTCAGGCTATTTTTTTTAGAAAGCTATGACATTGATGAAACTCCACCAGGCATGAAAAGGTATCTTAATTATGCACCTCTGAAACGTAAGAGAAAACACATACCTGCTGAGAAAAGTGGCAAGTCCTCCATTCGTTCCATTCAACTTTCAATCAAACACTTACATGTAGCTGACTTTGAAACTGCCTCTCAGTCTTATCCACCATCTGTTACAACAAAACCAGAAAAGCCATAAGCTAGCTGATCTAATTTTTTTTTTAGATACCAGACTATATATGCAATCTAAGAAAGAGCAGAGAGGTACAAAGGGACGTACTATGCCTTTCTCCAACCTTGATTCCTGCAGGTACATTAAATAATTCTTTATACCGGACCACCAACAGCAATTAGTTAGAATCAAATTGGCTACATGTAACATGTTTCCAATGATGTAAATAACTATATTTCACCTATACTTTGATTAGATTTAAATGCAATTTTTCAAATAACCCAGTAGATACAAATAGTGCAGATCGCCACTTACATAGATTTCATTCAATGCCTATGTTTTCTTTAGATTGTAAGTCAATTTTTCTGGCAAAACGGCAATCCAAGGTAGCTTGGAGACACATATGGTGGAGTCCAATGTTCATGGAATAGAAGTATCCAAATGTAATACACTTGAAGCTTTCATGCATTCCAACAATCAGACAAGTCAAAAACAACTGAATGAAAAAAAGCTAGTCAAAAACCATAATCAAATCAGACCTCGTATTAAACTAAACAATTGCTTCCAGAAATGATCAATTTATTTAAACATTGTTTATTACCATGAAACCAAATTTACCTCCGGTAATCGCCCGTGCCCTTGACCCCGCGCACGCATGGTCGAGCTTGGGTGGCCGCCGCGTCCAAGCCACCATTGTCACTGCCACCTTGCTAGGGTTAGGGTTCAGTAGAGAGAGAGTGAGAGAGAGAGACCTACCGTGCTGGTGGCCCCCGGATCTGGCGCTGGCCAAGTGGCGGCCCCCTGAGAACAACCCCATGCGCCGCCGCCACCGACGAAGCGCCGCACCGCCGAAACCGAGGTCCCGGCCCCGAGCCGCCGAGCCCCCTGCCGCCGAAATCGAGGTCCCAGCCCCGAGCCACCAGGGCCCCCTCGCCGAGGCGCCATCGAGGCCCCCTACCACCGACGCCGAGGCCCCCTACCGCCGATGCCGAGGCCCCGCGCGTCCAGGCCCCCTGCTGCCGCCGCCAAAGCCCCGCGCGTCGAGGCCCCCGTGCCGCCGCGCCGTCGAGATCGAGAAGAGGGAGAGAGATCATGAAGGGGCTCAGGCCTCAGGGAGAGAAAGAGAGAGAGAGAATAAGTTTGAGAAAGAGAGAAGAGGGCTCCGTGCCGTGGTCTGCTAAAAGAATGTACTCTTTGTTTTCCCGTGTGGCTCTTCGTTCTCCCCGAGTGCCCGCCCCAAAACACACGGAGGAAACTAAGATTCTCTGTCTTTTACAATTTTCTTTGTGTGTAACGTTTAACACACGGTAAATAATTAAAATTTCTCTAGTGTTAGACTAAAAGCACGAGGGAATGCTCTGGACACACGAGAAAATCTACTTTTGTGGTAGTGATAGTGCCATCGTTTGAATTCAAATTTGAAAATTGCGGCACTCAACACTTTGTGTTTTTAAAAAATAAAAGGTACACTGCTAATTAGACAAGATATAAGGGAAAAATAGACTATCTAATCTAAGCCTCCAAACAACTTCACCAGATTTTTTATATAATCCAGATTATAAAATCGATCTCTAAAATCTAATTTTAATACTCGACAAACAGCCCTCAGCCAAAGAAAAAAAGTGCAAATTTGAACACTGAAAATACATGCGCAGAAAAACTTTTTTTTTTGTGTCCGAGTCCCATAATTGTATAACTGGAGCCGTAATTAACACGAGACTTACTTGACATGGACAAGATCACGTGCATCTCTTCAAAATTGTGTCCGAGTCTGATTATAGAATTGTGTCCGAGTCTGATTAGAGATAATTACAGGTAGAAACAAACTCCGCAGATTGAGGTGTCTATAATCTCAACGCATCAGGGTCCAGGACTATAAATACAGAGCCACACCACGCCTTCCTCCTCACCAAATCATCCAACAAAGCGCCACACCATCATCCTTGTAGTTGGCACGTAAGCCTCCAGTTCTACGTAGAAAGATGGCTTCGTCGTCGAAGATCATGATCGCACTGCTCCTCGCCTTTGCCGTGGTGGACGCGACGCTGTCGCCGTCCACAGCGGCGAGGGCCCCAAGATTCATCAAGACTGCCGACGAGAGTCACCAGACGCCACCAGCCGAGCCATTGCTCCATCCATCGACGGCCTCGATCGGCTCGCCGGCAACTCCAGGCCATGGAGGCCTATTCCCGCCACTGCCAGGCCTCGGGGCCCTGTTGCCTCCGTTGTTTGGCGCGCCGGAATCGTCGCCACAGCCGACGGAGTGCATGACGCCGCTGGTCAGCTTGTTTCCGTGCATGGGCTACCTCACCAACCTCACCGTGCTGACGCCCCCGGATGCCTGCTGCGACGGGTTGAGGACGCTCATCAGCGACGCGCCCATCTGCCTCTGCCACGGCATGAGCGGCGACCTCAACAAATTCCTGCCCGCGCCCGTCGACCCCGTGCGCATGGTGATCCTCCCGCTCGCCTGCGGTGCCCTGCCCCCACTGCAGACTCTCCTGTCGTGCTCATGTGAGTCATAATTAAATCTGCATCTAACACTTAACCCTTTTATTTATTTTCATGCTCTCGTGTTAGTACCATTAATATTTCATGAAGATTTACTCGGTGTGATGTTTTTATGTCTGACAGCTTCTCAGGTGCCGCCCCTGATGCCTCCCGTCCAAGCAGTGTCAGCGTCGTCGCCGCCTCCATCGTCACCTTAGTGGCAAAGTTGATAGATGGTTTTCGTCAAAGTTAGTTGTTAGATCACCGCATTGTCGGCTGTCTTCGTAGTTCTATAGTAGGGATCATTAGTTATTAGATTCATATGTTATGGTAGTCATGTAATGGTGTGATTATATTTGCACGATGCATTTGCAAATTGTGTGGAATATATACATCTATATCGAATGCTACTAATAAAGGAGTACTTTTCGATTGTCAATTGGATGTTACTTAACTTGAATGCTTGCGCCTGTTCTAACGGCCTTTTAGGTTGTAGGGAAAATGTCAAATCCTACGTTTTTGAATTCATATACAATTCCTATAAAATTCCTTGTTTTTGAAGAACTATATGTTGCCATTGGTTAGTTGCGATAACTAGCGCAAGTGAACCCAGCACTCCATTGGATTGAATGCACACCTCTCTACCGCGATGGGCCAACAGGAAAGAAACCCACCGGCCTTAGTGTCTAATAGGCACGGCCCGTATGATACTGGCTGCTGGCCTTGGTCAATAAGCGAAGCCCAAGCGCAATACAAAACTGACAAGGGCAAAGGCCATGCGGCCCATGCTCCAAAAACGCTTTGACTCGAGGGACTTGGTCTTCGTCGTCGTCGTGTGCAAGTGTACAACGATACAAGACACCTCCAAGTCCGGCTTTAGAACAGCGACGTGCAATTATGATATTGTTGAACATTCGAGGAGGTGCGACTATGATATTGTTGAGTGGCAATGAGCTAATATGTGTCGATTTATAAATATTTTCTCAGACAATGTACAATAGTAGTTGTAAGATCTGCTTTGAATCTTCTCAGGCTAGCATCCGGTACAGTATAAAGAAAATTTATTATTGTTTATAAATGTTAAAGTGTTGAGGAACTAAAAGAAACAAAATATTTTGCCATGATAGTTTCATCAACCTTTGTTAAACATGACGGTAGTTTAGACTAGCCGTCAATAATAATAATTTTAAAACGAAGAGAGTGCATACAAACATAAAATATTGTCAAACTTGACGTGTAAAAAGAATTTTAGCTTGTCCAAAGGAGAAGAAAAGATAAAAGAGAAAAGGAATATAAACAGCAAAAGGAAAAGCGGGAAGGGAATATATAGACAGGGAAAAAGGAGGGGAACCAGATACAAAGACCGTAACGCCAGCGATCCTCAGTCCTCACACGCACCGCGGCCTACAAAACCGGCCACCGCATCACACATCCACCCGCAGGCCGCAGCAGTGAACCGACCGAGCCAGCCCCTTGTCTCTTCTTCTCCCGTTCTCCGTGTCGCGTTTCCTTCCTCGCCGCAGCCCTCTCCACCCCACCCATGGCGGACCAGCTCACCGACGAGCAGATCGCGGAGTTCAAGGAGGCCTTCAGCCTCTTCGACAAGGACGGCGACGGTACCCTGCTCCTCCTCCTCCACCTTCCTCCTCTCCGCTTCCCACCCCGGTCTCGCGCCGTGGCCGGATCGGGGGGACACGGAGCCCGATCCGGCCGAATTATAGGGTTTCACACGGCGCGTTCGCGGGTACGCCTCCAGATCCGGCTGGCCGTGTCCTGTGACGCCTACCTAGGATTTGTTGATCCGCGAGGCAGTTCGGTGGTCGAGTGGTGTGTGGTAGCATGGTCACGCGTTTAGATGCTGGTGTGTTGTGATTTGACGCGTTGGTGGTGGCGCAGTGGTGTATTTTGTGCGTAAGGCTTGGTAGCAGCGAAATGATGCGATCTGTTTACGTCTCCGCGGCGCCCCATTGATTGGCTCCGTTGCGGATTTACAACTAGATTGCAATTCAGAAGCGTGTAGTGAACTTGGATGATGGAAAGCGGATGATCATTCATGCTTGAGATTCCAAAAGTTGGGTCGTTCTATGCAGCAGGGCGTGAACATCAGTCACATGATCTTGGCACAATTACCAAAGGGAATGGTTTGAGTCGTTGAAGTGTGTGCCGTTGGTTAGGTTTAGATCACTGAGGTTGATTTCTAAGGTACTACAGTGTGGGTTCCGTTGACAGCTCAGCTAGCGTAGAATTAGAAATTGAGCTGCAGATCTGGTTGTTTTTAGTGGCTACTATTGCGGTATGGTTTCTTCTGTTCTTATTTATAGCTAGGAAAAGATTGTGCTGTGATGATGCCATAATTTTTTTTGGAAGCTGTCTTCTCTGTACAACATCAAAACTCTGTGATTGGAGTAAAAGTAGTGTGGTTGATCTTTGATAGCTTACAAGTCAAAGATTGACAATACTCTGTAACCTGGGACAACCGCTTTTTTCCATCCACTTCCTATTGTAGTAGATTTTATCTAGAATGTCTTTTATGTTTTCCTGAATAGTTACTTTTACCTTGTGCTAGGTAGGCTGTTTTTCTTTCAGCAAGTCTTAGATTGCTGAGGGAGTCTAATGTCATGTCTAGTACACATAATAATTCTTTATATGGATTAGTTTTGGCTACCATGCATATATTTGGAGTGATGGTCTTGTGCCAGGTCCACTATAGTTCCCAGGATATGTACTTCTTACTATATGGAATTGCTTGACAAATTAACTGACGGTGTTCATTAATCATTTTTTTTATCTTATATTTTAAGAAAGTTACTTGTGTTCTGCTATTTGCTATCAGCATGGTGGTAGCTTTATTTAGAGCAATGTTATGTTACCGATTTGCATGCTATCTTTAGCTTTTGCCCTCTGATATGTTATTGAAAGCGATTGGCTTGCTGACACCTGTAGCTTGCTGAAAATGCAGTATTGTTGTGTTGTGTTCTGTCAGAGAACAGTATTATTGTTGCAATTGCGAAGCTTTATGAGTTAAATGCTTTTAAAAGGGAAAGCACTTTATTGCTTGCATCAGTTGCATGTACCTGATAGTTATGATAAAATTTTGTTTTATTTCTCTTTGCAGGTTGCATCACTACAAAGGAGCTTGGAACTGTGATGCGGTCCCTTGGCCAGAACCCTACCGAGGCAGAGCTTCAGGACATGATCAATGAGGTTGATGCTGATGGCAATGGGACCATTGACTTCCCGGAATTTCTGAACCTGATGGCAAGGAAGATGAAGGATACTGACTCTGAGGAGGAGCTCAAGGAGGCCTTCCGTGTCTTTGACAAGGACCAGAATGGTTTCATCTCAGCTGCTGAGCTCCGCCATGTCATGACCAACCTTGGGGAGAAGCTGACCGATGAGGAAGTGGACGAGATGATCCGTGAGGCTGATGTAGATGGTGATGGCCAGATCAACTACGAGGAGTTTGTCAAGGTCATGATGGCCAAATGAGTAGTGTCCCATGAAATAAAGTTTTTTTTGAAGAACCTAAATATCAGGCATACCAGTTGTACTTTGTGATGTCCCTTGAGTACTACTCATTCTGCAGATGGCACTCAGTAGTGATGGGGTTTGGTGTAGTCATGGGAAGCGACATCAGATACCTGGTTTCTTTTGATCGTGATGTTATCTTGCGTTGCACCTGTTGAAGTTTTAGGATTTGTTAAGTTTATACTTATGTTTTGTATCTTCTATGCAAATCTTCTATCATCTCTTATTCTCGTCGAATTTGCACAACTTTTATGTTTCTACTGCCATGATCAGTACACGCGCGGACTATGATGCACATGGAAGTTCTCCAGCTTAAGCTGCTGCCGATTCTTTCCTCTGCCCAGTGTATGTACCGCTTCTGATAAGGTTGTAATCCAATTCCAGATATACTACGCATACAGGAGTCGTGACGACGCAACCAATGTGTCATATGGTATCGGCCTCCTTTGAAGGCGAGAATTTTTCTTTATTTTTTGTGTTTTTTTTTTAAAATTGAAATGATTACTGAGAATTCTGCCAAATTTTTGCGTTCCAAGGAGGCATAAATGTTCTCAGACATCGGCACATGCACATTATAGCTGATCATTTTATGAATATATTAAACCAATTAGGTTTGCTTCCAGGCTGTTGCGCCAAGCTGCCCCTTCCATTCATTAGTTCTCGTGGATTAGCTTAAAAACGGAGGCAGAGACATGTCAGCTGCTGGATCTGCATATTACAACTTGTAACAATTGATGTCGTCGTTGACTTTTAAATTTAATTTTAATTATTTGTTTTATTAAAAAAATTTGATAAATTTGATATATTTTAATATAATTTGATTTATCATTAGAGTTATTTGAATCACAACTTAAAATTTTACACATTCAAGTAAATTTTTTAAATAAAACCAATGATCAAAGTTGAATTTAAAAATTAATGACACATCCATTACATTTACATAGAACAGAGGGAGTAGGTGAGAAGTATCATGGTGGCATGGCCTGTTATAAAAGGTGGATGAAATGTCGCTTTATGATCATGATCGCTCGGCCGAAGCAGCCACTGAATTATTCTTCCTGCTTTTCTCCGTTTGCCCAACCTGGCCTGTTATTTTCTAACCAAGAAAAGGGAGAAAAGGTGGTGTGCCAGATGCGAATTGGCCTTTCAAAAATACTGTAGAATTATAGGGACGCATTCGCTCCCCCGCCCAACAAGACAACGCATCAATTGGCCATCACGAGCAGAAGCGGGTGAAGTGCGAGAGCTGGTGGATTGGATTGGATCGGCACCGGTTAAGCATGGCGGAGAAGCTGACGCAAGAGCAGGTCGACGAGTGCAAGGAAATCTTCGACCTGTTCGACGCCGACGAGGACGGCAAGACGCCACCAAACCTGACGCTCCTCACACGCCATGAGCTTCTCCTACTCCTAGCCGCAGCCTGAACTGACCCTGCTTCTTTGCCTTCTCCTTCTTGCTCCCCGCAGGCCAGATCGCCACAACCGAGCTCGTGACGGCGCTCCGCTCCCTGGGCCTGAACGTCGACGAGGCCGAAGCGCCGCGCCTGCTCGACGCCTCCGCGGGTGCGGGAGCCTCCGTCGCGATCGGGTTCCCGGCGTTCCTGGACGTCGCGGCGCGCAAGATGGTCGGCGCCAACGCCGGCAGGCAGTCGGAGGAGCGCCTGCTGGAGTGCTTCGACGTGTTCGACGACGCCCGGACCGGGTCCATCCCCGCCGAGCAGCTGCGGCAGGTGATGACCAGCCATGGCGACCGGCTGACGGAGGAGGAGGCCGACGCCTTGGTCCGCGAGGTCGACCCCCGCGGCGAGGGCCGCGTCGAGTACAGGGAGTACGTCAAGGTGCTCGTGAAGAACAAGTGATGAGGAGTGTGTCGTGTCTATCGCTTGTCACCAGGGTTGCCGAGATTTGATACTAGTACTGGTTTCTACTATCAACTACTCCTTTCATTTGTCACTGTTACCATTCAAGCACTAGCGAGTTATGCCGTTCGTGGCGGCGACCACGGTTCGCCGGCGCCGGTCTGCGCCGCGGTGTCCTCACTCCTGACTGCTCCGTGCACATGTGGCGTCGTGCTCCATGCCAGAATGATTCCTTAATGGGCCAAAAGCATATCAAATTGTTGTGGACCTAATGCCAACATGGGCCGACTCGGTCGTGGCGAACGCTCGCGGTCCGATCTCTCATGGGCCGGGATCCCACAACTGGACAAACGCCACCATGCCAGCGTGGCGGCTAACACATGCCACGTCGGCCTCGTCCTATCCGCTCATCAAGCACGCCGACCCCCTCCTATCCGCTCCGCGACCGCAACGGTGGCCACTGCCCAGCCACCGGTAGTCTCGGAGAACTAGACCTCGTCGCGCTGGTCTCCATGGCGGCCGCGATGGTGTCCGTCTCAACGTCCCTGTGCGGCTCACCAGGGCACCGCGGCGGTCTGAGGCCGAGGACGCAAGCCCACCGCTCGGTCCTCCGCAGGCTGTCATCGTCGCGGCGAAGGCAGCAGCAGACGGGCTTGGCCGCGGCGGGCAAGCCGCCGGGCGAGGCGGAGGAGCAGGTGCCGGCGTGGGCCCGTCCAGGCGCGGACGAGCCGCCGCCGTGGGCCCGCGAGGGCGGCGGGAGCGCGCGGGAGCCGGGCGCCGGCCAGGTCCCGTTCTACGCGTACCTGCTCGCGTCCGCGGTCACCGCCATCGCCGCCGTGCGCGTCCTGCCCTTCATTTCCCTTTCGCCGGAAGCCACAACCCATGTACTAATCAACTGGCCACTTCGCAGATCGGGTCCATCTTCGAGTACACGAACCAACGGCCGGTGTTCGGGATCATCGGCTCCGACAGCGCGCTCTACGCGCCGCTCCTGGGCTTCTTCGTCTTCACCGGCATCCCGACCTCCGTACGTAGCACATCCGGATCGTGCACTGCCGGCTTTCAAAAGTTGCATTGCTCTTCCATCACGGGGCCTGGTCGTCGACTGAGTTGTTGATACGTGAATCGTTTCAGGGGTTTCTGTGGTTCAAGGCCGTGCAGACGGCGAACAGGAAGGCCGAGGAGCAGGACCGGAGAGATGGCTTCCTGTGACTGAACCTGCAGGTGCGGCGCATCGCCTGTGTTGTATTGGATGGGGGAGCTTCCGCGTGGCGTGCGACATTGTTCTGCGGCACTATTAGCTAAAGCCAGCGTATGATTTCTGGCAAAGACAGAAAATTAACCGTGCGGATTAAGAGAGGTGTTATCGTGAGCAGTAATATATGTTTTCTGCATATGAATAGAAGAATTTTGTATTTTTTTTATGAATAGTGCTGCGCCTTGTGTTCTGAAGCCATATCTTCTTCTGCCTGAGCAATTTACAAAGTTCTCTCGCAATGCCCGTCCTTTCTTCCAGAGCCATCTCCTCTTCTTTTACTTTTTAAGAGGTGAGCCACCAATTACATTTAGACCGTTGAATTTTAAAAAGAAAAAAATAATAAAATATGAAATATAATACCATCGTCAACCGACATCACTGGCGTGTCTTTTGCCCGTGTGGATTTCTTTTCTTCTTCAGGCACGGGCAGCACGCTTGGCGTAATCTTCGGGCCTTCGGCAATGGAGCAGATTCCCTTCCGGCAATGGAGCAGTTTCCATCACCTCCACGGTCGCAAGATCCCTGACCCCTTCCCCGTGCACACGCTGCGGTCCTTGCGCCCACTGTCGTGTGGGGAGCTGGCAGCCGATTTGCTCGCCCCTGTCAAGGTTCTGCGCGGCACAGGCAGTCGTGGACGACACAGGGCGTTAACAGTAACAAAAAAAGTGACCACGACACCATGTGTCACGTGTTAACATGAATCATCAAGTAACCATGTCAAATGGGTCACGGTAATGTTACAACAGAAAATGTAAACAACCGTTGTCACCGTAAGAGTAAACAAAAACGGGAGAACCGACTGTACACTTACCTAATTAAAAATACATGCAACTTTTCAAACATATTAAATTTATTTATTACCAAAATTGAAAGATTCATTAATTATCAGATGCATTGCTTTTCGTAACCTGTTAATTTTTTTTCAATTTGAATATTATTTTAATTATTAATTATTTTAGCGCTTTTACCTCGAGATATGTGCAAATAGACGGCTCACGTTCATTTTGTAACAGTGAAAATACCTAAAAAAATCACCTTTGCATTGAGCGCTTCGAATTTATCAGTCTGCACATTCGTGTTGACGCGCAATAATATGTCAGTTGTTTAACCGTGTACTTCGTGGTAAAAAACTGTGATCCATGCTACTAAAATATTGACACAGTTGATTTTTAATATTAATATTAATTATTTATCTTATTTTTAAAAAGTTATTCAAATATATAAAATTTTATTATTATTTGATTTATTATTAATAAAATTTAAATTACGACTAATAATTTTACATATCGAAATAAAATTTTGAAATAAAATGAATGATTAAAGTTGATATTAGAAATCAACAGTGTCAATAATTTAAAATCGGAAGGAGTAGTACGTAGCTTCTGCCGCAAAGATAAAGATATAGAGCCCTTTGCGGCTCCTGATTTTTACGCAGAATCAAAAAAGCTCTGTCAAATACTGAGAACTGATTTTTGTCTCACTCGTTAAAGTGATTCTCTGAAATAAACTAAGAGGTTGAGAGCGAAAAAAATAGCTTTTTCTAATTCTGTGAAGTGATTCTCTGCATTGATTTTAAAATTTTATCTTATATAATAAAAAAATCACTTTTAACGACATAATCATTTTATAAAAGAATCTCGAGTGAACCCAAAAAATGAGAAGCCCCGATAGCTCTGTCAAAAAGCCCATAGTTTATCCAGCGTTTCAACGTTGTACGCACGCCTGCCATTACAGGTCCCGACAGATCTTGAAGCAGCAGCGGCGCAGGAGGCCGAGCGCTTCAGCAGCATTTCTTTTCTTCCCTTTTCTTTTCATTTACACTTTTTGTATTCGCTTAAAGAAAACATAATATTGGCAGAGCAGAGAAGCAGATTCGGATGCGGCAGGACCACTTTTGTTTTCTTTTCACTTTTGTGTCAAACTATTCATATTTCAGTTGACGCTTTGGACTGCTTCGGCCTTCACACAAGAGACAACAACGCATGTCCCGAGCCTGGGCACGAAGCACGAAGCAGTGAGTACAAAATAGAAAAAAATCTTGGTTGTAATTTACTTCCCCATACTATTTAAATAGGTGCAATGTATTCCTTTACGTACAGTTTATCTTTTTTTCTTCTTTAAAAAGTTTGAATTTAAATTGGTTGCAGAACATATCATTCCATATGTTAAAAAAAATTACATTATAATTTTAAAAATAATATAACATCTAATAGTATCTTAACAACCTATTAAATTGGTTGCAGAACGTATCTTGAAAAAGTTATGACATATTTTAGGGTACAATCATTTACCTTTGTACAAAATTTGAGTTTGAAATTCAAATTGTAGACATAACAAAAAATGCATAAAGGGGGAGATTTCACCAATATGAATAGTTTGAGTAAATTGAGCCACAATTTTATTTGGAGCTTAAATGGACAAAGAGGATTGCATGGAAGAGTAAAATGATCATTTTCCTTTACATTATATGGATCGGTTTTAAATTCTGCAATAGCTAAAATAGACAGTAATGTTACTGTCGGCAACTAAAATTAAACTACTGTAATTTCTCTCCTACCATAGTACACCTCCTCGTGAAGAACGGTTGCTACTGGCATGGTGGTTTTTTATGCATAGATGGGTCTCATGTTTAATACCTTCACATTGTGTGTGTTAAATTTGCTAGTGCCAACTGAGGTATATGCTATCAGGTTCGGCAACGAAGATTGTTGTTGACCTTAGCTCAAACAGCGCCATGGACAATGCCCTGGTCCACTTAATTTATTTCCGTAGCTTAGCTTCAGTTGACTTATAATTCAGCACGGAAGGAATAGGGTGTTACAAAATTTATTTTTTGACAACCATATCAACCAACTAGTACTTCATCCATCCTACATTATACTAAGTCGTTTTGGGTGTCACCATAAAAAATTAGAATTTAGAAGAGTAAAAAAGATGAAATACACTGAAAACTGAGGAGAAGAGAACTGAGGACAAGAGAGATGAAAAAGTATTGAAAATAGAAAAATGTGTACAGAACAACTTATAATTTTGAAAAAATGGAGTAGACTAAAACATCTTATAAATTGGGAGAGAGAGAGTAGTTATTATCATTGTACATATGCTAGGGTCTTTTTTTTTTAATATACTAATCTCTTCGTTCACAATTATAAATCATTCTAACATTTAAATTGTGTTCTCAAATATATGTCATTTTTATTTTTCAATACACTTTTTTCTCTTTTCAATAAATCTCTATTTTTATATATTTTCTTCTCATTTTCTACGCATCATACTTTTTCACTTCTTAATTCTTACCGCCAAAACTAAAATAACTTATATTTGTGAACAAAAAGTATTATTTTATATAGAGGAAACTTAAGGCAAAAAAAATAAAATAAAAAAACCATGCTGTAACCTAGAAGACTTCTCTTTTTTTAGCCTCAAGAAGAATTATTGGCGCAGGGTGAAGCGAGCTTGTCGGCTTGCCTCGGGTCCGGGTTTAGAGCGAGAAAACCCGCTGATGATGGAAATTTGAATAGGTTTTCAACCATTTGATAAAAAATAGACGCTTGAGATTAAACACTACAATATAAGTTCAAATAGTAAAATGAACCGTACTCTCTCCGTCTCGAATTATAAATTATTTTAGAGTTGGACACGGGAATTAAAAAGAGTGAATAAAGTGAGATGGTGAAAATAAAAATAAAAAGAAGAGAGATAGAGATGAATAAGTGCTGAGCTGAGTAGTGAGAATTGATTGTAATTTGAAAACAATATAATTTTGGACGAAGGGAGTAACACCTAAACAACAGTAAAATGCTACTGTGTTAGTGTAGAAAACTGTTTATTTTCCTTGCTTTTACTGTAGCATGCATTTTTCACAGACAATTTGAACCCTTTTATTACAGGATGACCGGACAGGAGGGATTTTTTTTAATTTTTTATTTGTGAGAATGACCGGAAGTAGGTCTTGCTCTGCTGTCGTAGGGACTAATAAAGTCTCACACGCACTGCTGTGCGGGGTCGAAAAATGCTGGAGGCTGACATGCAGGCCCCTCTGGAAAAAAAAAACAAGCGACGAGCTGGTCGTTGCCACGGTAAAATCAATAGTTGTTGTGGCCCCCGCACACGTGCAACGCTGGCCACAAGTGCCGCTTGAGCCGTTTGCCTGCCGTGTTTGCTCTCGCCGACGCGGCGACCCCTCCCCTCCCCCTTCCTCTTCGCCGCCTTCTGCTTGCGCGGGACGGTACGGGGCCTCCGTGGAGTGGCGACCCCTCTGCGCTCGGATCCACCTCTTCTTCGGGCGGCTGGTGAGTAATCCTAGCATCCTCTCGCGAATTCTTGCTGGTGCTTGCAGGGATGGTAGGTTTCGGGAACCATTTCATTGCTGTGTAACGGAGCAACGGATTTGTTTTCGTCATTCGTCCGTGGCTCGGTTTGGATTAGATCTTCCTTTCGTTAGCGCGAATGGCCGGTCCACCTGAGGGACGGTGGCGTTTATTCCGTAAAAAAATTGGTGTGGTTCATCTGACCCCCATTCCTCGCGACAATCGGCTTTTTGTCTGTCCCACAGTTGGGGCAGATTTGACGCAGGTTGTTTGGGTTATGTTTCACTGGAATGGGGCCTGACCCCCCCCCCCCCCCCCCCCCCCCAACAACCACCACCTGCAAGGTTTAATCTTTTGGCACTGTATCAATAAGCTTGGGCAGGATTGGCTCTCTATTACATGTATGGATG
>BCLG01003288.1:24663-53575 GCA_001602295.1 Zoysia matrella
GCCGAGGAACGGGCGGCCCTGGCCGGCCGCCTCGAAGCCGCTCTCGAGGTGCGTGCCCTTCCCTTCCCTTCGCCCCGGGACCGCGCGCGCTTCGCTATCGCTACGGCTCAGCCAGCCGTCCCCAAAACGGAGGCGCGGTTTTGATTTCGCTGACGCGGCGTGGCTGCTGCCGCTCTTGCAGGCGAGGAGAGAGTCACTGCGGCAGGGCGCGGCGCTGGACGAGATGAGGCGGCGGGTGGAGCTCCAGCGGGCGCGCGTGGACGCGGCCATGGTCGAACGGAGGCAATTGGTCCGGGACGTGGAGCGGCGGAGGGAGCTGCTGCAGGAGCGGATCGAGCGGGTGCTGCCGCTGTCCAGGGCCCTCGCCTCAGCGCACCACAGAGCGCAGGTAGGGCGAACCGGCGAAAGGACCCGTTGTCCGTGCCAAGCGCATCGAAGTTGCAGTGTTGCAGTAGTATCTGAGAGCGCGTTCTTTTGATCGCAGGAAGCCAAGGAGGCGTTATCTGGAGACAAGGCCAGTCTTGAGGGTCTGCAGAGGCTCCTTCGGAAGAGGCAGCAGCGCTTGGTAGCCCAGGTTGCTGCCTTGTACCCTGTGAGGGTCTTCCATGATCTACGGCAACATCAAGAAAACCTTCATGCCGATACTAATGGTGAGAATCAATGACCCATACTCTTTTCTTGAAGAACAACGTTTAATAGGAGTGTATGTCTCATTTCAAGAAGAAACATGGCAAAGAGATATCTGCGGTGTCCTGTCCTCACTAGTGTCAATGAGATATTTGCAATGACACATTTTCTTTTTGGATAAATTGACTAAAAAAATATCCCTGAATCATCTTGTGAAACTGTTTATGATGAGATGGCAGAACACTTTCAGGGGAGCCGGGAACACTTCCAGAGGAAAATAGAGCACCAACAGGGGAAAATGGAACAAATTTACTTGGTGTTGTCAGACCTCAACGAGTACCTGCTTTGACGTTGTTTGGGTGGCAAATTCTGAAGCGTAATACAAGGCGTAAGGTATACAGTCACAAGGACCTACAGAGGTCTGCTGCTGTCCTGGGATATGCAACACACGTAAGCTTGTTCAGCTATTCTTATTTTATCATGAAAAATTATTAATGCAATTTCTTCTACAGAACACATATATACCTCCTAGCTAGTTTTTTTATGATTAGCAATCTAATATGGCTGCGGATAAATATTAAGCTGTAGCAATATAGTAGTAGAAAATATTCTTTCGACCAGGAGTTGTAGAAAATATTTGTTCAAGAACATCTATGTTCTTTTATTTTGTAATTGTGTAACAATAAACAATACAGCTATTTCATTACCAAGCATCAATAAAAGCATAAATGATGATAGTGGTGCATTTTATTCTCCTTTCATGCCTGTTGCTGTCGCAAAAGTTAAAACTTCCAGTTGCTTATCATGCTAATTTCTTGCAGGCAGTCTTGCTCATAGCTTCGTACCTTGATGTTCCCCTCCGATATCCTTTGCGCTTTGGAGGATCGCGATCTTATGTGAGCGATCGTTTGCCTTCAGATGAAACATCACCTGTTACTTCAGAAGACAATCCAAGTATCGACAACAGGGACTCAAAGCTAACAGAATACCCCCTTTTCTTGGAATATCAAGAAGATGACTCCACCAAGGCTTCTTATGCCATTTATTTGTTGCACAAGGTGCGTAGACTACTGCAACATCCTATACCTAATGTTCTACTCTTTTTCTTTGCAATGCATTTTTTTAAGGAAACCTTAACAATTGTACTGATATTTATGATGGGTTGCTAGGATACAGAGCAGCTTTTAAACTACATAGGAGCAGAGAGCTCTGGCAGACATGTATTTGGCAATCTCCAAGAGCTTTTTAGGATTCTACAGTCGGAGGAGTATTTGTACAGGTGATCGAAATCCATCTTTTGGTTTCGAGTGCTTATGCTGTAGATAAGTGTGATACAGATGTAAGTAGGTGTTTTCTTTTATATAGTCTTCTTTTGGATGTGATTCTTGCTTTCTTTTGCTGCGCAAGGTTTTTGAATGGCAGGAAGGAGGCACAATAAATTTTGCTAGATGATATGGTTTTTTTTTTTTTACGCATATGGCTTTACATGAGCCTCAGCCTGTACATCTGTAAGGTTTCTCAGGTCCAATGTGCTGTTCTTTGAAGCAAACTGGAGGTTGTGTCAATCCCTTATGATAATGAGATTACTTTTCTCTAACCAAAATTTGCCACTCACTTTGTGAGAGTGCAAATAAAGTCTCGAGTGCCAAGGCTTTCCCATTCTGGAGTATACCTGTGTGAGAACGCTACTTCTAATCTGCTGCTGTTAATTGATGTGAACGACAAATCAGACAGACTGGTGTTGAGTTTTCAATCAGAATTATATATGGTTCGCCAGAAAAAGTCGTGACTGGCTAAAGCCGGTGCATCAACATCGATCTGAGCTGTTGCCATCGCAGTTCAGCGCACCAAAAGCCTGGACGCGTGATGTCGTCCGGAAATAAGCTTTTCGGCACCGTCCAGGACCAAAAAGCCCCACAGCAAAGCAGCGACATGAGATGATCCGATCGGCAGATCAGATTCCACTCCAGCCCCGCCACCAACCCACAAACGCCACCCTTCGTCCCAAGCTCCTCACCTCAAAACACGCGGGAAAGCGGAGCGCCCCACTCCACTTCCGCCCACCAGCACCAGCTCAGCGGCCCCACGGCCGGCGTGGACGCACGTGCGGACCGGCAGACAGGCCAGGCCGGCCCCGCCACGCTCACCTTCCCTCACCTCCCCGCTAACCTGTTCTGCTGCGCTGCAAGCCTGCGCCCTCCTCCTGAACGAGTCTCTCGGGCTCTGAAGTGAGCTGTCTTCCCCCGTCGCTCTCCAGCCACCGCCACTGCCGCCCCGCTGTGCAGGAGGCGTGCCGGCGGATCAGGTCCGTGCCACCGGCGGTCATTCAACCGCGCGATCGTCGACTTCTGCCAGCCTTGGATATCCTTCTTGGTATCCTCTGCTGCTTGCCGTGATATCCGGTGACGCTGTTCGTCGTCGTGTTCAGCTGGAGCTTCACGCTTCTTCAATCCCGACAAGCTCCGATCGGATCGCCGGGTGGCTAAAGGTATGTTCTTTATGCTATCTCACCGCATCTGAAGCACTGTAGGCGATGTCAATGAACTGAATGAATCTCTGATGAGTGGTTATGCCGAATTGACTGCTGTTATAGAGATTTATCCTACTGGTTAACTGAAAGTTGCGGTGTGCACTCCCTACATCCATGTTCATGATTTCGATAGGGATCGTATGTATTGCATTCGCGGTTATGCTTGTTCTGTCTCACTGGCAGAACCTCAGAACTAAGGGTGGGTCTGGCCCAGTGTTATTTGGGGTGATGGAAGTTACAGGCTGAATATTGTTTGCTCCATCTCTGGATTACCCTGTCCAATTCACGGAACTATTGTGCCTTGCTTGTTTCCTTCTGCCAGGTTTTGTGGTGGGCAACTGAGGGAATGCGGACCATGGATGTTGAGGCAAAGCAGGGTGCTTCCTGCAGTATCAAGAAAGCTCTTAGGTGTTCTATCAGATTATGCTGGCGATACGCTTCTGAACACCGGGCTTTATTCAGTCTCGCCCTGCTGCTCTACCTGTTGTACAGATCATCACCTGGTTTCTTCGCTTTCCTCCTGTCCTCTGCTCCTGTAATTATATGCACCGCCATTCTACTTGGTACACTGCTAAGCTATGGAATCAAGGACCTTCCTGAGATGGATGAAGGCGAAAAGGCTCCTTGGGATTGCTCAGCTCCCAAGTTTGGGAGTTGTTCCAGAAATGTTCACATCGAAGCATATAAGAGATTCTCGGTGCCGGAAGTGAAGGATAATGTAATCAGGGAGGCAAGTTTTGGCAGACGAGATAGCAACAAGCACTTGGATCTGGATGAAAGTGTTCCTCTTCTGAATGGGCTTTGTGAAGGAGATGATGGACTTGATGCTGCAGGTGATAGACTGGGGAAAATGTTCATTTCTATTCCCTCCTCAGAGAGTATGCAGCAAGAGGTCGGTATGGTTGACAAAGATGCATTTTCGAGCAAGTATAAGAAAGATGAGCATGATGCTGTTCATCAGAGTGGAGTTGGTGGAAATGACACAGGCTCTAGGGAAGTTGTTGAGATTATGACACAGCCAAATCATCAGGGGAGAGCAGAGTCACAAAGTGGTGAGGTTGGAGATGTTTCAGAGCATAAGGGTGCTGATGGAGCAGAAGGTAAAAAAAGATGGGGTCGTGCCTTTTCTGTCCGTCAGAGGAAGAAACTTGCTGACATAAAGATCGAGGCTATTAATCCGGCTGTGGACAACCAATTGGATTATTCTCTACTGTCACCATTCACTAGAGCTGACAGCCATGATTATGATTTGCCATCAGGCTTTGACCCTGATAATAATACAGAAACATGCTCCCTAGATGGTTCTATAACCAACACTGCGTCAGTACCTGATGCAGCCGAGACAGAGCCTCTTTTAGGTGCAGGTTTCTCTGATCCTGATCCCACTAATAATGACAATTCAGAAAGTCATTCCAACGCATGCTCCCAGGATTCTGGAGCTGAGAGCGACAGTGATGATGTGACTGACAACAGCAAGGCCAAAGAAGGTGGGGAGGAGAAGAGGAAGGATGCTGGGAATGAGTCTGCATTTCTGTGGACAGCAGATGACGAGAAGAACGCCATGGATCTCGGGTACTCCGAGATTGAAAGGAACCGTAGGTTGGAGATACTGATGGCCAGGAGAAAATCAAGGAAGCACATGGGTTTTGAGCTCGACGAAAGCGGTGTGTCAAATGGTGTGTCGTCCTTCCGTCCACAAGCTCTGACCATATCAGCACGACGGCTGAACCCGTTCGCAGATGAGGCCGAGGTTCCTGGCTCGGCTCCTCCTGTTCTGCATCCACGAAAGAATCCTTTTGATTTCCTCGCTGAACAATCAGATGACAGCGACGCTGTCCCTGTACGTCATACCCAGAACCCCGAGGAAGTCACGCCTGCTCCGGATCAAGTCGCGCCGTTGTTCAGAAGGCACGAAAGCTTCAGTTTCGCCATGCCGCAGCCGAGACACGTCCCCAGGTTGAAGCCCCTCGAGGAACTCAGCTTCTTCGACGAAGCAGGCGCGAGCCACTTCCAGAGGCAGTTCAGCGACAGGAGCGTCTCCAGACTGAGCGTCGTCTCCGAGTGCGACACGGTTTCTTCGGTCGGCGATCCGGAGCAGAATGAGCTTGTAAGAAACTACATCCGCGGGGTGCGGGAGTCGCCGCGTAGGGCTAGCATGCTGAGGCAGGATAGCGAGTGCTCCGATGGGATGAGCTTCGGGGACGACGACACTTTGAGTGCCATCGTCTGCTGAGGGAATGGATAACAGCCGGTGGATGATGAATTGATGACCGCGAGTGATTGTTCCCGAGGTGTGGAGCGACTTGGCGGAGTCCTTGCTCATGGCGCTTGTTACATTTTCATCTCTTTGAATCTTTCTTTTGTTGTCAGTTGTCTGACGGGGTTTGCATTCTTTTGGTACATTTGCACAGATGAAAGCTAGTATTTTGCTGTAAATTGTTGTATGTACTCCTATGTGATTGCATATTAAAAGCATCCTATGCAAGAAGACTGAATGCTTGTTTGCATGCACAAAATTCCAGAACCTGCTATTCTATTTGAGTGTCTGGTCACCTAGTTAACGCTGCTCCTGTATTACTGGTCTTGTCTGTGTTGATAAATCACAATCAACACAAAACCATCTCTTCATCAAAATTGCTATAGTAATTGCTATATTATTTTTGAGAGAGAGTGTCGTCGGAATAATACACCCCGAATACTTGCGGACCCGGCCTCTACGAGAAGGCCCATCAGCGGGTTACAGCCCATGACTCATCTTACAGCTCACGAAGAACTTAAGCAAATCAACCACCAGAACAACGACCCGGTCTTAGGGGTCGAGGAATACAAACCGACCACTTTCAGTGCTTACGTCGGGACTATTTGAAGACGCATGCTCGACTCTCGGAGGACGGGACTGGACAACGACAAGACTTGACCGCTCGTCCGAGAGTCGGCCACCGGGACTATTCGAAGACACATGCTCGACTCTCGGAGGATAGGACTGGACAACGACAAGACTTGACCGCCCGTCCGAGAGCCGGCCATCGGTTAAGACGGATGAACACAGAGATTTCTGACAACATACAGAAAAACAGCCCAGAAGACGGTAAAGCAACCAAGCTGGGACGGTAAAACATTTCAGAAGCAAGTAAAGCGTTTCGACGGGAGGTAAAGTTGCTTATCAAACGGTAAAGCCAAACGGTAAACCTACTTTTATCTCCCACGATGGACAAAAAGACAATCGAAGGTCGTCGACCGTCTGCTCCAACACTAGCGAGCACCAGAGGACCAAACTCACAGAAGACCATGTCTCCATCCGTTAGGAGGTCATCCGATTCTGTAGGCAAGCCATGTAACCCCGTTCTGACCCTATATAAAGAGGCACCAGGGGCGTTAGTTTACAAGTTATTCAGTTCTATCACACACGTCACCTACGAGCGCAGAGGTTCCTCTCCATCCATGTGAGACCTCTCCATCATTTTACTTCGTGTTTTGAGTTCATACGATTCCATCTCTCTCATCCTTAGACGTAGGTATTACGTTTCGACGGTGGCTCGAACCAGGCTAACTCTTGAGTTTTTTGTAGACTAAACAATTTTGAATACGAAGAGCACACCGATACTCTCTCCGAATACGTAAATCTTACTTTGCCCGTGGTCAGAACAACGACAGATGTATTGCTGTGAAATTTTACTGTAGTTTTTCAAGATGAACTGCAGCAAAAGTACATTAATAATTTTTTAAAAAATTCCTGTAGCATACGATATGAGCTATTGATTTTTGATCCAGTAGTGAAAAAGTAATTCAAATTCATAACAGCCATGCATTGCATTGCATTGAGAGCTTCAATGCAAGGGAGCCCATTCCATCTCCTAGTACTTCTCCAACTGAGGTTTGGTTTCAGTAGTGCAGGATTTGCTTTGGCTTTCCACGGTGCAAGAGCAAACAAAGGCACGCACAAATATCCCCAACCCTAAGATTTGGGTTTGGGTTACAGTTTGAGCCGCAAAAATCGGAGTCGACAGGTTCGGTTGGAAAAACTGTTACAATAAATCAAAAAAATTGTTACAGTAAACTGTGAAAATTGAACAAATTTAAAAATCAAAATTTTGAGAGAAAATCAGCTGTTTTTTTTATCGACTGGTTTTTTCGGTTTACCGATCGGTTTTTCTAGTTTAGTGTTTTTAATTTTGAAATCAAAATGATTTGAGTGAATTTTCACCGGTTACCGCTCGGTTTGACCGATTTTTAAATTTTTAATTTATTTGAATTTTCAAAACTTTTAAATTTATTAAACTAAAAACAGATCAACAATGAAACCAAAAGTGGTTTCACCAAGAACCATAAAAACTAACAAATTTCATCGGTTTTTGTAAACCTTGCTACAACCACGGGACGGGACCACGCAGGCCCAACAAATCTGTGCCCTGATCATCAATGTACAGACTACTGTACCGCTCCTGCAGTCCTGCGAGAACAGGAAGAGTTGTATCAGGGTCCTGCCGCCATGTAAACGACGCGCCCGATCCCCACCTCATTTTCTCGCAAAAGGAAGAAGAGCGGCTACCCACCAATCCATCACTGGCCGTCGTCGGTTGGCGGGGTGATCTTCTGCTCCCTAGCTTCCCGAGGGGAACTGGCTTCATTTTCTCGCAAAAGGAAGAAGAGTGGCTACCCACCAATCCATCACTGGCCGTCGTCAGTTGGCGGGGTGATCTTCTGCTCCCTAGCTTCCCGAGGGGAACTGGCAACATGCAGCATGTGGTCGCGTTGATATCAGAGCGCAGTGTTCTCGATTTCAGGAAGCGACTGCTGATGCCTGCTGGCCGCTACACTGCTTCGGATTGTTTCGTTTTTTCTTTTTTTTTATTGGTCCCATGGTGCCGCCGCTCATTCGTGTTAGGGATAAAGTGGATATACTCTCTTTTCTTTAATTAATATCATCATTTATTTTTTAAATTCAACTTTGACAATTTATTTTATTCAAAAAAAATTTGATAAATTTTGATATAATTTGATTTATCATTAAATTATTTGAATCACAACTTAAAATTTTACTACATATTTAAGTAAAATTTTTGAATAAGATAAATAATTAAAATTAAATTTAAAAGTTAACAGCGTCACCAATTAAAAAACAGAGGGAGTACGTGATTATCACTCTTAATATAAATTTATTAGTATTCATAGATTATCCGTAGAATTTTTTAAATTAAATATGGGTCAATTCCTTATTAGACATCGAAAAAACTTTTTATTCCTTATTAGCCAATCAAAAATTTAAATTTTTTATCAACTACTGATACTAATTTTCTTTCCTTATTTGTCACCCTTATATATCTTAGATGCTTGAAAAAAAATTGTTTGCCTCTCAATCATTTTTTTACTAAGTTTTCTCATTATTCATTTTAATGAATGTTATAGGAATCAATTTTATCATACAAATTCACATTACGACCCACGAGCTTAAAAGTTTATATTAAATTTTAAATTTTAAGTTTTAATTTGAATTGTAATTAAATTTTTTCCTTGTGAAATTTTAGATGTCCAAAAATCAAATAACATCCACTAAAATGAGTAATAATAAAATTTAGAAAAATTTGAAAGAAGGGCATAAAGGTCTTTTTTTAATTCCTCAAATGTATAAAAGTAGCAAATAAGAAAAGAAAGTTAACATTCGCGGGTAATAAGGAAATTCAAAATTTTGAATGGCTGATAAGAAACTTCAAATTTTTTAGATGGCTAATAAAAAATTTACCCATTAATATAGGTTTCTTGGTATAACTATTTGCATCTCTACTAGTAAGTGTGAATCCTCTCGTCGGCATACGTGGTTACAAATGTGGCGCGTCAAAAGTTTTATGAATAAAATTGACGCCGTAATTTTTGATAAGTTTTGACATAAAAATTAACTATGAGTATATTGTACAATTATAACATGTTATAAGTTTAGCAATGAAGCAAAACTAATGTCACGTCGAAGTTTTAGCTTGAAAAAAGTAATTCTCTCTCCGTCCCACGATGAGTGTCGTTTTAGACTTCAATTCTTGTCCCACCTAAGTGTCACAATAGAAGCAGCCCCACCACTCGCGGAGTTCGCATCTCACCTCACTCTCTCCTATCTCCTCTCTCCTCCCTCCCCCGACGATGGTGTCTGCTTGACGCCACGCCCCCCTCCCGACCCCGCCCCGTCGCTTCGCCTGCATCCAGCTCCGGCCCGACGACCAGATTTGGAAGAGCTCTAGTGGCGCGTGGGTGCGAAGCACGACGACTTGCTCTGCCTCCCCCACTTCAAGCTCCTACCCCATGGGCCATGGCCCTGCGGCAAGCTCCGCCCCCGCGATGAGCTCGACAACGACCAGCACCTGACGATAGCAGCTCACCCCCCCCCCCTCGAGGTCCGCCTCTAGGTTGCCCGCCCACCGGTGAAGAGGTTCGCCTCCAGCACCGCCCCGCTGCCGAAGAGGACCACAGGGAGGAGCTGGGCCGGCGCAGCTGCAACCCCATTGACGAGCGGCCTCGACAATGAAGGCCAAGAGTGCCTCGACGATGGACCCGACGAAGAGCAGGCGCAGCGGCAATCTTGAAGTGGCACGACGGTGGTCTTGGCGAGGAGTGGCGCCCGGTGGCGGCCCCGGCGAGGAGCGGTGCGACGGCCCTCCCAACACCGAGTGGCATCTTAGTCGCTTGATGAGAAGAAAGAGAGAGGGGTAGATTGGTAATATGCTTCAACCCTTGTGAGCTGTGCCTAGAGTCTAAAACGTCAGTTTGGCTGCGACGGAGGAAGTATATCAGTCTTCTGCCTGGGACGAAGGGACTATACTGTATATCCATCTTCCAAATAGGCCTAGTAGCCACAGGCTCACAGCCATGTCGTTGTAAGGTGAACAACATGCAATCCTGATGATTCAAATTTCGGAAGAGTACCTTTCTTTTGACACATGCTGATTCACGTTTTTATGGCACGCAAAGCGATTGTTTAGTTAGCAGTTTTTATGTTGCTCGTGTGGGTGCGGATTTATTTAATTGGAAGGCTCGCATACAATTTATCGTTAAAACTCGAGATATCGTGTAGAATTTCACTGAACCAAGGTTGAGATCTCTTTAAAATGGGAGAATTTTTTTTTTATTATATTTTTTAACTGATTTTATAAAATATATGTAAGATTCTGTAAAATTTTTGCATTAAAAAAGGACTGGGTCTGATAGGATCTCTTTCGAGTCCTGCTACCTTCGGTGTCTAAAAAGACGGTCCTTTGCCCCTCAATTTAAAGTGTGTTCAGTTTATCTTCGAGTTTAGATTTTCTTTAGAAACGCAGAATTTTGACAGTTCCTCTCTGTTCCACTGTAAGTGCGTTTTTTATTTTCTAAAATCAACTTTTGACTATTCGTCTTATTTAAAAATTTTACAAAAATATAAAAATAAATAAATCAAACTTAAAATAATTTAATAATAAATTATTTTACAATAAAATAAATACTATGACAGTTTTTCAAAATTTTTGAGTAAGACGAATGATTAAAGATTGATTTAAAAAAGTCAAAAATATAAATGAAACAGAAGAAGTATTTAATTTAAAAAAAAACGTAAAAACAGTAAAAAAATTTCATCTTCCAAAAGATACTTTAGGATAAGATCATAAGACTGCGGAGTTAACCACGCTGTCACGGCGTCGCTCCGCCACTGACGTGGACTCGTTGACTGCGCTGCACGGAGCCTTTACTTAACGGCGCTCTACCGCCTCAGAGACCGAGGATTTTTTTTTTTTTGAAACTTCAGAGACCGAGGATTAAAGCCGCGTCGGAAGGATGAGAGGGAGAAGGAACGGTTAGCGTTACCAACACTTCCTCCGCCTCCTCTCTCTCCTCTCTCTAGGAAAACAGAGGAAGGGGGAGAAAAAAAAATCCTCAGCTGCTCATCGCATAAACCCTAATCTCGCTGGATTCGCAGCAAAAGCCTCCCGAATCGAAGGCCTCGGGTGTTTCATCTGCCCGCAGGAGCTGAGTTGTGGTCAGCTGGGTGAGAAAATTGCAGTTTTTGTGGGCTGAGAACCGCCGGTTCATCAGCCTGTTTCTCGAGTCGGTTCCCTGCCGCTGGTCGCCTCCGGTGCTCGCCGGTTTCGGATCCAGCCGTGACCCGACCGAAAGCCCCCTATTTTTTGGGGGAGGGGGGTGGGGGGGGGGTGGAGTTTGGTCCGGCTTCGAGCTCGAGTTGTGGCTCGCGCCTGCGGTCGCGATTGAGGTATGCTGTACAAGTCCTTGGATTTGCTCGCCTCGGTTCTTGATTTGGAGTTCTCGTTGATTCCTTATTGTATTTCTGGTGCATATGGGTCTGATGACTAGCCATTTCTGCCTTTTTGGCTGGTCCTGTGCCCCCGTGTTCTCACTTCCTCTGTTCATGTTCTATTAAGGTATTGGTCTGGATTGACGCGCGGTTCTCGCCATTTGCGTGCGCTGTTCAGAGGCGCAAAGGTCTACCTGCTCGCAAGTCGCTTGTCTTGAACAGTCTTGTTTCGTGCGGTCTCCTGTGGAGCAGAAAAGGATTGACATTTTCAGACTCGGTACAATGCAACCCAAGGCTAGAGTCCACGCTGACCCGGTTCTCGAGGTCGACCAATTCGATTGCTTACCGGACTCGCTCGTCCTGCTGATCCTGAACAAGGTCGAGGATGTGCGGTCGCTCGGCCGGTGCTCCGCCTTGTCGAAGCGGTTCTACGGGCTTGTTCCCCTTGTTCATGATGTGTATGTCAAGATTGACCGTGTCGTGGCGGTCGATGGCGACGCCGAGGACACGCTAAATTTGTCCTCGCCGAAGCCACGGAACATCTTCTCACACTTGCTGATGCTGATGCTCTCCACAATCATCAAGCCGTTCCACAGCATGCGCAACCCGAATGGTGCGGGACGCCCTCTGTTCCCGCAGCTTTCACAGCATCCACCAGCGCAGGTGCTCCGTGGCTTCACGCACATCCGGAATCTTAGGATCGAGCTCCCCTCTGGGGATGTGGGTACTGAGGAGGGTGTTCTCTTGAAATGGCGGGCAGAGTATGGGAGTACACTTCAGAATTGTGTTATTCTGGGGGGTACTAGGATTGACCGCAAGCCTGTTGGTTCCGAGCATGAGTCATTTTCAGATGATAATGGAAGCATGCCAGAGTCTTTCTACACCAATGGTGGGCTGAAACTCCGTGTTGTCTGGACAATAAGCTCCCTGATTGCAGCGTCCACAAGGCATTACCTTCTCTGGACAATCATCAAGGACCATCCCGCACTTACGAGCTTGGTACTAACAGATGCTGATGGCCAAGGTACATTGTGTATGGGGGCAAAGCAACTGAAGGAGTTTAGGGAGAACCAGTTACCAGCCTCAGCATGTTCAAACAGGACTCAGGTCCCTGCCTGCAACATGAAGCTCAAGTATGCTCCGTATCTCGAGCTGCCCGGTGGTATGGCATTGCAAGGTGCTACATTGGTAGTTATCAAGCCCTCAACAGAAGGAAGCAATGGAGGTGACACCAGCCGTAAGGAAACTGAGGCATTCGTGTCTGGAGCGTTTGATGGGCCGTTCAAGGTTGCTGTGAAGTCACTGATGAAGAGACGCACTTACCTTCTTGAGATGAATGGCTTCTAGGTATCTTCAGTTCATTGGGGTTTCTAGTTTGTTGATAGGAATGGCCCCTTTAGCTGGACTTTCATCCATGTAATATCTGAGAAACGTCGTCTCTAGTTGGTGGTATTTGCTGTTTGATGTGTTTAACTCTTTGTACAGTTGTGACATTTGGTTATATGAAAATCATATCAAGTTAATATATCTTTCTGTTGCCCACTGTCTGGTCCCTATTGCCATGTGTGGTACGGTGATGTATCCAGCTGTCAACTCATTTCTAGTGAAACATCCTTGTGTTGTTACTTGAGAGTCAGCTTTAAGAGCTGAGGTTTTCAGAAGTTCTATTGCACACACACATAAAATTAATCTCTGTACATTCTGCTCCTCTTATAACAAGTCTTATAAGTATCTTATAGTATACTTGATGTAAGTGCAGTTACATAGGTGGAAGTTGAAAGTAGACTTGAAAGAGAGCCAGAAGATGCCTGCAGGTACATGACATTCATTTTTGGGATTGTGAAATGAGAGACTAAATCTGGTGCTGACCAACAGAAGAATAACTTCGACTTGATTTCGACCGGCGTGTAGAACGTTTTTAATGCATGGTTATTACAGTTGTGAGAATGCTTTCCTGAAGTCGACTTTCTTAAAGGGTTATCGCTTTGGACTCCATGAATACAGCTTCAGTCCTGTTTGCCTGTGGTATGGTAAAAGAACAAGCGATTTCGGGTTAATTATTATCGGTCAACTACGGCTAGCCTCGATGTTAATGACAAGTTAAAGACTTCCTTCCACTGAACCAGTTAACATCATTCCTGTGGTACACTATAGACCAAGATCCCCAGTTCATAGAAGAACATTAATTTGGTTATATGTGATTTTCTTACAGAAGTGTCTTACAGAGAACATACCAATAAGATTTGTGCTCATTCTTTTCTGAATGATTAGGATCTGAATCCCATGGATCCTTAATTCATCCTCTGCATTACAATACTTATTTAATGACTGGCATAAATGTAATTAATCTTGAGTTTCAGAATCATTTGAATAATTCCCATGTCTGAAGTTTGGCTCCCTCGAAAACAAATCAAACAGTACATCCACGCGTTAACTTCTTATCAAGTTGCAAACATTTTGTTTTATGGGAATATTCTGTATGCTTATACTAATGGGCATCTATGGATTAAAATATACTTTTGCATACCAACTGGAAAACGGCCGTTTGCTCTCAACGTGGTTCAGTTTCTGTAGCACGTTATTGCAGTGGTTCAACATCCTAACTGCAGCAGTAGTCTCGTTACCTTCTCATATCTTTTTCAAAACTCTTTTCAAAATGTTCTTTTCAGCAAATCTGTGTGCTCCCAGAAAAACTGCTTACTAGTCTGGAGTGGTTTTGTTAGATTAGTTGCAGTTGCGTCATCCTGAAAATTTTGTAAGGTAACCCAACTCCAGAAAGGGCTTCCAAAAGTTTCTTCCCAGGATTCGAGTGATGGTTTCCAGAGGTACTGACCTAAAAAAAGGCAAGCCCTTGATTGCACATTTTGTTCTATTCTGTTGCCCTGGCTATCCTAGCTGACTATGAGTGATATTCTACTTGGAAAGTCACTGAGGAATTTTGCATGTACAGTTTTCAAAAGATGAAATTGGTTTTACTCTCATGTAATGCTGCAAAAGTCTAGGGGAACATTTTCTAGGTATCAATTGGTTGAGTATAGCAACTTAGGCCCATTTAAAATGTAAGAATCACACCAAAATTTCACGAGAAAAAACGTAGGAATAAAAAATATACAATCAGTCAATTGCCTTACTCTGCAATCTGTATGGTTTATGATTACTGCGTTGGATGAGATATCCCTTGACTAAAATAACGCTGGCGCACATGCCCATCAGTCAAATAAAAAATCATTCTGACAGAGAATTGACATCGTCCTCCTCTGGAGGTTTCATCAGTTCTTATCCACTCTGCTCTTCAGATCCAATCAAATTGCACTGTGCAATGCAAATCGGATTAGCACTAGTTTATTCACTGTATCCTCCCGGATACTATGCCTCAAACTGTGGAGAATCTACTTTACCAATAGCTTAGGTCAACCCCTTGGTTCCTTAGATAAACGATAAATCTTTTGTTTGTTATGAACTTTTTTATTCGCAACAGTAGTTTACAGGGAAAGATAAATATAAGAGCATATTTGAGAGATGAATAAAAAAATCTCCTAAAACGAATTGGCGATCTATTCACGAAAAACTGTCTCCAACGATTCTCCTAAACCACACCAGCATTTCATTAGCCTCTAAACTGACATGCTCACATCATTTGTAGCTAGAGAAATAGAGAAAGCTTGATGCTCTTGATCTATACCTTCCAAGATAATAATATTATGGATCCAAATATTAACATGACCCAGTTAAAATGCTTTTAGATCTACTTTAAGGGAAGCTGTTGGAGAAGAGAATATTAAACCCAATAGTTTTTGGTATGTCCCCAAAAGCATGTTTTGAAGGTTAATTTCGTGACGCTCTTGAAGATAATCTTATGATTAAATACTTGTTTGTCCCTTTCCTATTAATTAAAATAAAGAAGCCTATAAAATATGCTCCATCCGTTTTAATTGATGTCGCCGTTGATTTTTAAATTTAATTTTGACTATTTATCTTATTCAAAAAAATTTAATAAATTTTATATATTTTGATAAAATTTGATTTATCATTAAAGTTATTTAATCACAACTTAAAATTTCACACATTCGAACAAATTTTTTAAATAAAACGAATTTTTTGAATAAAACAAATAATCAAAATTTATTGTAAAGCGACAGTTCAATTTAAGAAACGGGGAGAGTATAACAAAGGCGCAAAAATAACACAGTAAGGTCATGAGTTCTACACAATCAACAAACGTTAGAAGGATGAAAGGCGCGCAGAGTGAAGCTGTTTCCTTGAAAAAAAAATCATGAGAAACACTGTAACCTATAATCTATCAACCTCCATGCCGCACCACAACAGCTAGGCCAGAGTCAACCATAATAGACATCAAAGCAGTAAAGAACTCCCCAGACTAGTCTATCCTTCGTCACTTTACATTTCATATTTGATCCACTAGCGTGCAATATCATTTGATGGCATCGCGACCTCTCAACGTCAGCGGCATCTCTTCTTCTTGAGCAGGCATTATGTGCCACAAAATTTGGAAGAGATAAGGGCCGGTGCAAGGTTGATGCGGATCATCTGTACTTGCCTAGCTCCATTTTCTTCTTCAGAGCCTTCTGTCCATGGTATATGAATGAGTCAATGATGCCAGAGACAGTAAACACCCCTGAGGAACATGCAGACCAGATTTAGTAAACTAGGATTATTTTATCAATAGATAACACAGAATATAAATGTGAACACAGCTAATTCCACAAAAAGCTTGCCATGTAACAAAAATATGGTTAAAGAAATGGATGTTCGAGGTATAGAAAGGTTTCATTCAGTGAAAACCAAATAGATATAATCTTTTCATATTATTATCAAGGGTCAACTATAGCCCATACCTCCCACTATAGCACATAGGTTTGTCAGGTAGTGGAGCAAGGATCTATTTTCTTCTGTGAATATCACCTGCAAAACAACAGGCAAACAGCTGAAGTTAAGATTCAATTTCATAGGGGTACAACAGCTGACAAGGAGATGAGTAACCTAGCCAAGATGGAACGAGATATCAAGCAAAAAAGCACATGTCCTTCAGAAGTTGTACAACCATCTTCTCTCCAAACTTTTACCTTTATAGGCGAGAAATCATAGAAGAAAAATACTCCAGGTTGGGGTTTAGGACGAATATTTCCATCTCTAAAGTGCTCCGTTACCGAAAACTGTGAATGCAAGTAACAAAGCAACAGCAACATAATTAATTGAAGAATGTTAAAATGCTGTACAATCATTCCAATTACCACCACTAACCTGGTTTGAATGAATCGTGTTCCCTCTTATATCAGTGTAAATTGTAGGAACAACCTGGATGGTACAGCTCAGTAAAATTACATGCGATTTCAATAAGAGCATTGATAAGTCATCAAACTGTAACAAACATAGCTGAGAAAATACTGACAAATGATAGAACTGTAAGAAAGATGGATATGAAAACAGTCACCTTTATGAAGTACTGGTAGGTCCCTTCTGATGCTGGCTGTGTCCACTGAGCACTGCATTAATGATTTTTTAAATCATTAGGCGTACAAAAACATATTGCCAGAAGAACACATTTCGTATCATAAAAGTGGCCGAAATGGATTGGGGCCAACTTATGATCAGCAAGCTAGAGGTACAGACTTACCCATCGAGTGGATTAATGACACCGGGAAATTCTGTCCCAAAGGACAGTTTGTTTATTTTGTGGGAAATCTGATAAGATACAAGCAACTATATTATAAAATCTAAACACTTAAAAAATAAAATAAAATCTAAACACTTAAAAATAAAATATCTAATATAAGGAAATGAAAAGCATGTCATACTTACGTTGAAACCACCATCAAGTAGTGATAGCTCGGGCACATCAACATTTGATTCATAAAATCCTTTGCCAGGGGCAAAGTGAAAATTTCCAGCAACTTTACTGACATCTAAGAAGCCATGGACACTGCATCCTTCACCTTGTTGAGTTTTAACTCTCTCCACAAAATCCTCTCTTGTGCACTGTCATATCAGTCACAACCACCAATGAGTCTTGACAAAGATAATTTAGCATATACATAATAGTTAAATCTATAAAACACAGAGCTAGTTGGCTGAAAACAGCTGAATTCCTGGAACACCACTAGGGCTGAAAGGGAGTCAAGTTTGAGTGAGCCAGATTGAGCTCAGTCAGTCTGTTATAAAACCGGAACAATATAAATTTGAGCAAAATTCTAAGCTAGAATGCATGAATTGAGCACCATAAAATTTACCTATTTCAAAAAGACAACTCAATGTAAACTAAACAGAAACAATGAACAAATCCATGTAAAAATGTGCTAAAGCACTGAAGTACCTGATCGATTAGGTCAGGATTTGTAAGGGCCCATCCTTTCTTCTTATATGCCTCCCTAACTTCTTCGCAAGAATTACAGCATTGTTCATCTGACTGAAGTCCAGATAGGTGCAAACAATGCAAAGTTCAAGGTAACAAAGAATGAGTTCGACCGGAAAATCTGAAAATTAGTTACTATGAAATAAAATGAAAAAAAAGAGCAAAGGGTTCGCACCTCTTCGGCACCATAACATGTCCCACAATATTGCTCGCCTTTGTCAAGCCTTCCTCCATGTTTTTGCAATGGTCTTTCAATCTACAGAAAGATTTAATCAGGGATACACATCAATAGAACAGTATGTATCACACCAAAACAAAAAGATCCAATCATAGTAGGGTTCATCGTTATATCTTTAGCCAGACAGGTATCATTATGTTATGGGCTAATGATCTGATGTTACTGAAACTACTTGAAGGTTGTGTGGTTGGAAAATGCTTCTGTGCCACTCAAATGTTATCTTGATAGTGAGATACTCCCGCCGTTCACAAATATAAGTCATTCTAGCATTCAAAATTTGTTTCTCAATATATGTCATTCTCACTTCCCAATACACCTTTCTCTCTTTCCAATACACTTTCTCTCTTCCCAATAAATCTCTATCTCTATCTCTTTCCTCCTCGTTTTTTGCGTACCATACTTTTTCACTTTTTCTTAATTCCCGTGCCCAGAGCTAGAAAGACCTATAAAAGTGAACGGAGGGAGTACTAAATATGATAGAAAAACATGAATGCCAATGTTGAACTTTCCCACTTCTTGACATCACAACCAAAAAAGTATAGGATAGTATTCTCTCTAACAGCTCCTAAAGGAGCCAAACTAACCTAGACTAAAGCACAACACTGGGGAGTGGGGAGTTAACAGACTCAAAAGTACACAGATATGATCTTTATGGTACTGCAGAAAGTCCGATCACTTTACAGAAGATGCTAATAATACAGCAGAGGTAGCATATCAACTTATTCTGCCTGGTCTTCCAAGTTCTACTGTCCTCTTTTTAATAAAATAAGCATCCTACAGGCCCAAAAATTTGTACCGCTATCAGGTACTTAAATTTAAGAACAGAAAGGTAGAAATTTTACTCATACATTATAAACAAAAAATGGCAATTGACACATAAAAATGGATGTGCCGTTCACATTGCCAGATTAAATTGAAGAAGACACTCGAATCATTTAATTTAAAATAAAATGAACTCACTACAGTGTAATTGCGATTCTGCATCAAACATCGCTAACCTTTGGTCCACCAATGCCTTCCTTTCTTGTTTCAATAACATTACCATGTGAATCTAACCTTCTCTTCTCAATGTCATGCCTCTACCAGGGACCAAATAATGGAAACATAAGATGAGAAATCAACAAACAGATTTCAAAATTATACCAAACTAATATATCTTAAGAGCATACAATGTCATGATGCTGCTCTCCACTGATATCTGTAGTATCAACACTGAGAAGAGTGCAAGGAATGCTTGGAAAAGTAATATCAAACTGCAAAACAGAGATAGCATTACAAAAGACTTTCATAGGGGCACATCATTGTGCCTGTAATTTTAAAGTAGGAATAATAGAAGTGCAACAAATAACAGGAAATAGTTTAATTGATACAAGAGACACTAACATTTACTCGAAGCCTTTCTCCTCTTGATGTGTCTACGACTAATTTAGTCTCTGTTGCTGAATAAAAATATGACCCTGAAGAAACAGCGCACACAAAAAGAAGAGGCTATCAGTTGGAGATTCAGTTTGCCCTCACATGTAGCTTGAACAGCATTTATTGACAACAATGGCATACTAACAGATAGATCATGGACATTAGGCCATGGACTTTAGAACATGGATTTCACAGCTGGACACTAATTGAAGCACCAGATAAAATTGCCAAGCACATAAAACTACAAGGTATTCTTCTATACAATTGCCTGTGGAAACGCTGCGAAACAACCTTATTTAGCCTGATACTAAGCTTAGTAGGCTAATACTTATCTAACCGCTTTTGCTATACAACCTGATCACACAGCGGTGCAAACAGGATAACAAAATTTTAATGTGACACAGATGACATAACCTCCGGAACAATAAATTGTGCTCCACAAGCAGCAGAGACAGCTTGGTTACTAGCAGCAGCAGATGAATCTAATGCCGTAAGGGGTAATTCAACAAATAGACAAATTTAAGCCAAAAATGTGATGCCATCCAATATTGAGCTGATAATGATGATACAAAGCAAAGGCAAAACGAAAAACTGAGGTGCCAGGACTATCATCTACTTCTAAAAAGAGTAATGCAACTTCTTGCTAGTCCAACTGTCCAAACATGCTTGTCTTGTCTATAAGTATAAAGACAGCCTTCCCCCACAGATTCTGCTGACACACAATTGGCAGCGGCAAAGAAGAGCTCATCCACACGAACGTAATTTGCACACATGATCCGGAAAAAAAAAGTAACAAAACTACAAAAGGAAACTTATACATCAAACTGAGACATCACCGCATAAATCGAAGTGTACCCCAAAAAAATGACGATGTGTACCCGCACCAAACTGGCTCAGAAAAATTCCAGCACCTCACATCCAGGAGAAAAGAAATCACGAACAGCAAGTACACTAGAATTCGCGCCGATGCCCAGCAATTAGTCAGCGTACAAAATCTCGTCGGATCTTTCACCTACCCACTCTGCCAACCAATACAGCTCAGCGCTAAGCGCATGCACGGAAGCTTCTGGAACCGAAAAAAAACCTTTTTTTTTTTTCAATTCAAACAACCTACACGGGCGCAGTAGCTACAGGTCACCGAAATCAAATCCCCCCTCTAAACTACAATCCGATGGCAACCATCCGCACCATAAGTCCATAACCCGCCTCCAAACTCAACCAATTCTCCGCGGCCGCAGTAAGGGAGGGACACGTACTGGTCTCGGAGATGAAGAGGAGCAGCATGACGACGGCGGCGACAAGCGTGACGACGCCGCCGGAGAGCGTCCGCTTGTAGAAGTCCTCGTTCACCTTGGGGTACGCGTCCAGCCGCTTGAGCCTCTGCAGGAACGCCTCCATCGTCTCCCTCCCTCTGCCGCCCGCCGCCAGACGGACGGACGGCCGCGCGCTCGCGAACCCTAACTAAGACCGGGCCTGCCCGATCCGAGCTTGGCCGATGCGGCGGCGCTGGGGTGGTGGTGGGTTTGAGCTTGACCGCGGCGCCGCGCGAGATGCCCACGGGCTCGGGCTCGGGTCGGGCACGACGAAGCGATTACGGAGATGATTACGAGGGAGGGGCTAGGCAGGGTGGTGGACGCGGTAATGGTGGGGTTTAGGACGAGCTCCACGCACGCGTGCCACATGGGTGGTTCCCATTGGCTGGACGCAGCGGGAATGCGTTGGACTCCGCTGACGTGGCAGGTTGGGTCGTGCTGGGCGGCTGCCGGTGTCGTTATGCGACGAGGAGTTTTACCCAAACCAGAGTTCGTTTCTGCACGGGGGTTTGTTAGAAAATCCGTTTTCCTCCATCAAGGTTTATTTGCTGCTGAATTTGGAGTTCATTTATGTAAAGAATTGAAACGCGGCATCTCCTTCTTGAGTTAAGGAGGGAAAGGTAAAGAATAGTAGTGGTAGTATATTTGATTTTTTTTTTCAAGTAAATCTTCCGCATTTAGTTTGGTGAACGATGGCCTTTCTGGATATGTGATAAACTTTTTAGGCCTCTTTTGAAACAAAAGAATTTATTCTATTTTCTATATTTTTCTTTTTTACATTTTTTATGTGAAATTTTATAAAATTTCTGTGAAAATCTTACGTTCGATAGGAGGTCTTAATTTATGCCATTATAAATTTGTAAAATTCAAGATGTGTTAGAGTGATCATAAAATTGGAATGAATAGCCTCCTATCTTTTAAATGTTGGCAGTATATTTTAGAACCGGTAAAATTATAATGTCCGAAACTTCTATGTGACAGCCATGTTAGATGTTGGTTTGGAGTACAAATTGTTGGCGACCTAACCAAGTCTCCTGCAACTTTTGCAACGTGGGAGGTGTGTATGGATCTGCGAGAGCCTAGAACCTACGGAAAGGTCAACCACCGTTTCCGTCCCAGTCCACAAGTGTCAATTCTAATCTGTGTGCTCCATGGTCCTGACCTGTTCCCACAATCCCACGACGACGCCATGTTATCTTTTCTGAACGGACAACGACATGTGATCATGTGCCAGGTTCAAAGATGGCATCATTATTAAATAATCTTAACAATTCCTTTCACAGAGAAGCATCAGGAAACCTACATCAGCAGAAGTGTGCAAACGTCGACCCGCGAATCCTTTCGCAAATTTGATGACTTTTATTAAATTTTAATTCAAAAATAAATAAAAATTGAATCCAATCTAAACTTCACTATTTTTAATTCCTTTTCTCCAACCCATTTTTACCCCTAGCTTCACGCCAAAGCACGTCGTCAGCAACCGTACCTGTCCAGCGCGTAAGAACAGTATCAGTAGAAGGCACTCTAGCTGCCACGTTATCTTCAGAAAAGATTCGAAGCCCACAAACGCCATCAAAGAATTATACCAGCCTTGATTGATCAGTAACCAACATAGCCAGCAAGGCAACAAATTATACTCCACCAGCCTTCATCGGTCACCCACAAACACAGAAGAGCAACTGACAGAATGATCAAAACTCACCCCGAGGGAGGGAATAATCATTTCACGAAACGAAACTATTGATATGCCTCACAAAAAAAAATGTGAAGAACAATCTGTATGCCAGATCAACTGCAAATTACAGAACTGATGGTAAACAAGAAAATAGCCATTGGCCTTCCAAAAAAGTGTGCATCCTATGTCTCAACTACTGGGCAAAACTCCTTGTCTCACTGGCTAGCTGTGGCGATGATGATGTCCGAGTCGCCTGGGTCAATGACACTGAGGCAACAGACACGGTAGTACTTGCCGCAAGCAGTGCCAAGATCAACATTGTCTAAAAGAAAAGCAGCACAGCATGTTAAAAAGCAAATTATAATGGCAAGAAATTAAGTATTTGTGCATAGAATAGTTGCAATAGATTATTAACAAATAACGAGAATGAACTTACTTCCATAAAAATGATGCACATTAACCTTGGCCAGCATAGCCTAGTACTCAATCTCAGACTTCCTGAGCGGGGGGCAGTTGTTCGCAATGATTATCAGCTTCCCTGGAAACAAAAACAGATATTAGAACTCACTATGTACTAGAAAACCAATACCACAGATATTTTATATAACCCACAGAAATAACGAGAAACAACAATAATGGCATAGTTGGCACAGTCACAACCAGTATCATAAAGTACAAAATGGAGAACAGTTGTCAAAGTAATTGAAAAATCGCTTTCAGATATAAGTAATTTAAGGAACAAAACCAAATAGCCATGCATAACTTCACCACTTTCAGATAAGTAATTTACGGAACAAAACCAAATAGCCATGCATAACTTCACCGACAACAGATTTTTAGAGAAATATTTTCAATAGTTTCAACTCAAATATCTATCTTACGGATCATCCAACTTCAACAAAATGATCAAACCCCATCACCAACACAATAATTCACTTACAAAATTAAGGTTCAAACCTTGTAAAGGAAAATATTATGCCTCCAGCTGTCTTCCAGATGCAAAATAAATCAAGAACAACTTAATCAAGAGGCAACCATTTTTCTAGGGCACTGCATTCATCTCAAAGGCACTAAATGGAAGCCCAAGAGCCAAACTCCAGTCCCATTTCTAACTGTGCAGACAAGCATGAAACATCATCGATACTTTCCTAAATGGGCTAACTCCATATAAACAAATATCCCAACCTCCATTTTGTCCTCCAGATGGACGGTAAGGAAAACTTTTAATCAAAAGGCTGGAATTGTTCTAGGGACCGTATTCATCTCTAAGGCTGAAATAAGATGCCAAAGAGATTAACTTCAGTCCCATTATAAACAATCCGAATCAACACAGCCATTATAAAGTTATGACTAAATGCCAGCTTATACGTTCCAAAGCACGTATACGCAGCACCGAAATAAAGGCCTGCTCTTAATAGATATACACTTTGCAGATTGCTAAGACAATAGCCAATCAAATCATCCCACACGTAAACTCGCATACAGATTTTCTAGCCGACTACCAGATGATAATCAAGCATCGACGAGGTCACAACAGCATTCAAATCTAAAGAGTTTTGAGGGAAGAAACACGATGGATGCCTTTGGAGTTGCGCAGTGTCTTGAGGACGGTCTTGTAGCCGAGCGTGTACTTGCCACTCTTCATCACCAGCTGCAGCTTGGTGTTGATGTTCTCCGTGCTCTTCTTCTGCACCGATCGAGAACCATCAGCAAATCACTTCGGAAGCGACAGAGAAATCCAGCTCGAAATGACACCAGAGAAGCGTTGGAGATCGATAAGGTTCATACCGGTTTTTTTTTTTTTTGTGGGAGCCATCGGATCGAACAGACACAGCCCGCGGCGAGCGAGGGCGGCGCGCGGCAGTCGGCTTCGGCGGGACGGCGACGGCGCGAATGGGCGGCTAGTTAGGGTTTAGCGCGCGCAAGAGTATATAATGGGCCGCTCGTTGGTGCTTTTAAATTATTAATTATTGACACGGTTAATTTTTAATATAAATTTTAATTATTTGTTTTATTGAAAAAAATTGTTTATGTAAAATTATTAATTATGATTTAAATAATATTAATAAAAAAATAAATAATAATAATTTTTTATATTTAAATAAAATAAATAATTAAAATTAATATTAAAAATTAATAATGTTAATATTTTAAAACTGAAGAAATACTGAGATTGCCACGGATTCTGTTGGGCTCACGGGGTTAACGTAGCGCCCAATGGGCCTCATCGTGATGTACTGCCGGTGATTACAGTGTGATTTCTGCAGCCCGCAGGTCCAAAATTTCTCCGTTCCATTGCAAGCCCAGGCCCGCCGCAACTCTCAAGTCTCAACCTACGAATTCGCCAGAACCGCGATTCCTCGTCCCCTTGCGCCATCGAGGCCTCCGGCTCAGTACCCAGCGGCAAACGGCGTGGCTCCCGAGGCGACGCGGAGCCCCCGTCGTCCGCCGCCTTGGCGGCGTGGGGGAAGGGCAGGCTGATGGCCTCCTACTCGACCTCCGGGTCTGTATCAGGCGGCAAGCGATGTAGGCCCAACGACGACGCGGAGTCCTCGTCCTCGTCGTCCGCCGCCGCTAAGCGCCACCACTGCCTCGGCGTCCCACGGTTCTGCGTCTCCGACGAGAGAGAGGAGGAGGAAGATGTCGAGTCCGAGGAGGACCGCGATGACGGTAGGGAAATTTCGTGTCTTTTCCACAACCTGTAGGCCAAACGGGCACTCTGATGAAATGATAGTTGTATGACGGATGAAACAGACTCTAGCTCAGGGAAATACAAAGAAAAAACGTTGTTCGGTAGATTATTCTCTAGCTAAGTGTAGTTTTTTTTTACAGATTCGCTAGTTGCGTTGCGTCTCAAAATTTTGGGCTTCGGGGGTCTCCACTTTAGCGAAGTTGTATGGCTGGTATCTTGCTAACCAAATGTTCTCTCTTTTTTTATATATATACGTGTCATTACAATGCATATAGGATAGATTGCAGATTTGCAAATATCTGAATGTGGTGTGAAGGAAGTTACCCTTCAGACCAGTCATGTAGCTACAATATTATTTCTCTTATTCTTTTCTAATTGGAGGTTATATTTACGGATATCTAGGTAGCCTTCTGGCATACTGATTCAAAGCAACCTGAATGCCAAACATTGTTTTCTTCTTTGCAGGCGGTGTGGGCACCTCGGATACCCAGGTATGTTTATTGATGCAAAATGTGCTATCTATCAGGCTTCAAAGTCTAGTTTTGTTTCTTTTGGCTGTTTAAAACCAAGCTCTGTAAGTTTAGTTTTGTTGATGTGAGCATTTCAACCATTCCACTTTGTTTTATTCTGGCACCGTTGACCTACTCCCTCCGTTTTTCAATTATTGTCATTAGGATAAGAAATTTAGTTCATTTTTTACAACAATTAAAAACAGCAAGAACATATGATATGAACTTGCTTAAACTTGATTTAAGAAAGGGATAGTAAAAAGTTTGCGAGCTGAAGGACTTGAATTTCTCAGTCCACGGAAAAATTTAGAAGCTTATAGCATAATTTTCCCCATTTCTTTTAGGGCATTGCTTTGCTTTTGACCCCCTTACTTGCCCCTTACCTATTTATTACTGGAATATAGGGGAGGGCACGGACCGGGGAACGAGCGACAGCTGCAGGTGTGGGTCTATCTGTTCTTTTTGAGTTTGATTCATTTTTAGGCTGCTCTGTAGGGCTATTGTACTATGCAACATAGTTCTCATCAAATTTTTCCTGTCAATTTATTATTAACTCTGTGTATGTGTTCTTGGAGAAATGGGGGCCATTTTGAATGCTCTCTTCATTTTCAATGATCCTTCGATGTATTATTAATCTTGAATCTGTGTGAAATAGGGGCAATGGGGCCACAGAAGCAGCAGCAGTGTCAGCTACGGAGCAAAATATCGCTGAGTGAGATCATGAAGTTGAAGAAAAATGATGAAATTCTTATTCCATTTGCAGACTTTCTCCGTCTGGTGGGTGTGGTCCGTATCCCACTTATCCTATCAATAAGATTTGGCATGCCAACTCTTTGATGGTCATTGCTCCTGATAACATTTGCAGGTGAAGGAGATCACTGGGCGCCACTCGAGTGAAGTGTCGCGCTGGACGCCCACAGCACTCCTATCTTTGCACGAGGTCAATGCCCGGATTTTAATAAGCTTCTGTTCAAAATTTGGAATATGATTTGTATAGTCTATAGATTTGTTTTTCCATCCAGTCCTTTCTGCCTGATCGATCTGTTTGATTTGTAGAATTTCAAAGAAGCAATGCAAGAAATGTGCGACTTAACCTTATTGTTAATTCAGTATTTCCATGAGATGTCTGCTTAGTGCAGTTTTTTTTGGCAACTTGACCATATCACACGCATTGATCTACACCATTTAACTCCCTTACAATTTAAAATTTTGTCTCACCTCTGTAACAGAGATTTGTGAAACAATGAAATGGAAGCAAGGAGTGATTAATTTATGGGTGACTATGATGGCTTTATGGGTTGAAATGGAAAATAATTATACCGATTGAGTAAAGCACAAAAGCACTTGAACCATTATAGATGTTTAATGCTTCTGCATGGCATCAGTAAAGTCACTCTGAATGCCCATTTTTATAATGTCACTGCATTCCTCATTTGCAGACACTTATGTTACTTTGGATTTTTATTTGGAGTCTTAGATTATTTCTTTCTTCATGTTCAGGGAGCAGAGGACTACTTGTTAGAAGTGTTCGAGGTTGTAAATCAGTCGGCTACCGATTTTGGTAAGTTGTTACTGAATGAAGGAATTTTCCTCATTGCATTTATTATGCTAAATGAAAATGTGTCAAACATCTTAGTAACATTAGTGTTTCTTTTGTATTTCTACTTAGACCTGATGTGATGTCTGATTAGATATGCTAATTCTTTGTTGGTTTCAATGTGCAATTTGGAAAGGCTCAATAATGTTCCATCAGTGTTTGATGTAATTTCAGAGTTATACCTCAGAGAGGTCCAACGAATTTGTTCATGTGGAAGAATTTCATTCAACTTCATTTAGTTAAGATGTCATAATATAATTTAAGATAAGGTTTAATTTCAATGTTTATTTTAACTAATAATATTTAAACTATGGGAAGTAGACGGTGCACATGCAGAACTAATTTTATGTTCCACTTTGCAGTGGGGCAACCTAACCAATGGTATGGTGATGGCAAAGCTCATGCCTGAGCGAGAAGCTGCTGCACGTGGTTTCTTGCGTGCCTGCAGCTCTGGGATTCCAACATACATTTGCACCATGAATACTTCAAATGTTATGAGGAGGCAGCTGGTAAGTTGTGACCGACACCTAGCATGCCAAAACTTGTAGAATCTGCTGCTGATTCGTGTATACCATGTATTGTTTTGTAGGCTTTCTCGAGAGAGTTCAGTAAGTGTTTTATACTCCCCCGTATGGGTCACGACAGCTGTGAGACCAGAGTGTTTGCAGGCTGCAACCGGTTCGGCAGTAAGCTCAACCTCTCCATGATCCATGGAGAACTAAGGCTTCTTGGTGGGTGGCCCCTCTTCGTCAAACCTCTCCATGATCCATGGAGAACTAAGGCTTCTTGGTGGGTGGCCCCTCTTCGTCAAGGAGAACCGTATCGAGGCTGGACATATCTGTGCTTTTATTTTCGAGGAAGAGAAAGAGGAAGCAGAAGATGATGGTGCCCTTCTGTCACTTAGGGTTCATGTGTTAGGTACCATACTGGTACCTACAGTTTAAGCGGTGCATATGCTTGTTTTCTTGTCTTGAAGATATGCCTAACTGTCACAGTTCGTGGTTCTAGTCTGATACAGTAGTTTCTGCATAAATAGAAGCAGAATTTGTGGTAGCTCTAGCCTGGAAGAACTAGCCTTGCTTGTACATACCTCTGTAGCAATTCTGGTGCCCAACATGGATGGGCAATCTTGTGACAGTCCTGATTTGCAGCCATGCAAAAGAAAAGTGCAAAGTGTTGTAGTATCAAGGAAATAGCTTTGGGCTGATAATTTTTGGACTAAAAAGTTTGGATTTCCATAAGCATGAGGGCATTACCAGGAAAACACTCATGTTGAGGTTTCCAAAAGGACGGGGAAGAGTATTCCTTAAATTGTCATGGAAAAATTTGATGTTTTTGCTACAAGCGAAATGTTTATCATCAGTGTGTCAAGAAGGCAAAGCATTTTGGTATCCGCACCTTTTTCACAGGCTACGATCTCAGTTTGCTCAGGATCCAAACTCCTGGGTAAAACTTAAAAATTCAAATTGATCTGAGCCGCCGCAAGGGAGTAAGGGAATGTGTTTGAGCTTCGATCAAAAGCATCATCCTTTGCTGTTTTTTTTTTTGAATCATCATTGTGGCTCTGCTGTCTTATTGTGTCACATAGATACGAGAATGAAAGAAATGGCATTGACCGTGTTTGTAACCAATGATTTTTATAAATTTAATCAACTTTTATGATGAATTTAAAAATATAA
>BCLG01003289.1:5293-25872 GCA_001602295.1 Zoysia matrella
TGACTATAAATAAAAGTCAAGGACAAACATTATCTAATGTTGGTGTATATCTCAAAAAACCTGTATTTGCGCATGGTCAGTTATATGTAGCAGTTTCATGAGTCACTTCAAAAAATGGTTTAAAAATTCTTATAGAAAATGATGATGGAAGTTGCGGTTATGAAACACGTAATATAGTATACCATGAAATTTTCAAATATATATAATTGATTAAATAATTATGTGTTTCACTTTTTTTCTTTTTCAGATGAGCATCACCTTATTATCACAACTGCATCCAGCAAGTTTCAATTCCATTGTACAAGTCAGGATATCAAGAATGTGAGAGTATCGAGGAACTTCAGATGATGGTGATATAAAGCACTTAGACCTCATCATTGTTGATGAAAAGGTAAGATAGATTCCTTAACATTCTAAATCCTCTCTTCTTTACTTTGATACCATCAGTTTTGACTCATGTTTTTTATATTCCTATTAAATTATGCAGAAAAATTCAATCTATGTTGAAATACCGCCTGATGCAATTCAAATATTAAAACCGTCGTGGCAAGAAGGGAGCATCATTACTGTGAGGAAATTCTTGGTTGAAAATGCAAAACCTCAATTCAAAGTTGTGGATGGTCCTTATATGATCAGGTTCAACAAAAGAACAGAAATAGCTCAAGTCCATCCAGAATCACCGCGTTTTCCAAGATATGTCTACACATTAACTCCAATTGCAGAACTACCAGAGCATGTTAACAAAAAAGATAAATTCCTAGGTAACAAGTAATTAACTATTTTTTATTATAATTTAGATTGTAATATAATTTTTGTATATTGTATAAACCTGAAGATTTGTTTTTTCAAATTTCAGATGTGATTGGACAAGTAGTTGCTGTATCAAATGCAGCACTGGTTCGTAATGCATTTGGCGAACAACAGATGAAAAGAATTGTCGTGTTAAAAGATGAAAGGTAAAACAATCAAGTAATTTAAATTATAATTACATATTTATTTGTACAGTACTGTTAATTCACCTTCTAGATTTTTTGAGACAGTCAAAACTTGATTGCTTAATATATCTTTTTTTTTTCAAATTAAAATATACTTACAGGCATCGATGCTAGTAAACTACTATTACTTATCACATTTTGTGGCAAAATGAACCTAACCATAAACATGCCAATCTACTCGTATAAGCCAGGCTCTTGTACAATTAGCAAAATTGAACAACCCTCTTAGAAAATAAAACTGCACGCGTCAAATAGGTTTGCTGTTACAAACTCTTGCCCTGTTTCATCACTTTAGTTGGATGCCCTTATTTTCTTGATGGCGAATTCTACCATTTCCCTCATTATCCCGAGAGTAAACATCTCCTTTTTTTTGGTCCAACGTACCCCAGAAAAATACATACTTCAAGGAATCTAATCCATCCTGCACGAGGCTCTTCAGATGTTTCCAGTTTAGCTGTTTGAGCAACTTACTGCACCTTGCCTTTGTTATCAATTATATTATCCTTCAAAGCATGTATTTCAGGACTATCTTTCCTATATGCTTTTTTAGATAGATATCTATCTCAGATAAAACTGTAGCTCTGGAATCATACAACTTATTTCGTATCCTATCCTTATTATTTTTTACATATTCACCCACACCTTGTATTATTCTTTTTGTAGTGGAAATATTATTCAAGTGTCATTGTGGGGCTTAAGGGCATCAGAATTTAATGGAGACTTAGTGTTTGATGCTGGCCAAAAGGACACGGTCATTGTAATATTTGTTGGAATATTATTCAAAAGCTACAAAGGACCACCATTTCTAAGCATCATCTCAGCTCGTCGCCGGTACATTAATTAAGACATTCCACATATCCATGAATTCTATGCCAGGTAACCAAAACAGTCCATTGTCATATTTAATTATACAAAAAATACTCTTACTATTACTTCTTAATCTTGACACTACATCAAACTTTCCCTAATTATTTTTTCTCTTGAGTACATAGGCTCTCCCTAATTATTTTTTCTCTTACTATTTTCTCCTTTTATTTCAATTGAATTTCATTGAAGGGCATTTCTAAAGAAACTTTTATTAAGATTATCTAATTAAAACAACAGAGGACTTATAACACATAATAAGTGTCGGACCTTAAGTCAAATAATGGCTCGGATTTTCACTAAATTTAAATAATAACTCAGATTCCACTCCTGACTCTTTAAAATTGCCTCAAGCTATAAAATAACATATTTTTACTAATTATTAATAATAGATGTTTCTTATAATAACATTATAATAGCTGCTTCCTTCTAAATGTTTCGCACAATGAATTCTTAATTTCAGTGTATACCTTCACAAGAAGTTCAATAAAAAGAAAAGATTGTTGTTTATATTTTGAATACAAATTAAATTATTTCTTTCTACATTGGGAATATGTAGACTTCCAGAAGTTGAACCTGTGGAGAAGTTAACATTGGAAAATGACCAAAGCATTCCCAGTCAGATCCTTCAAAAAACTGTCTTGCAGCTAAAAGATGTTTGCCCTTTTGAACAAGCGGTTAGTACATAACATTTTTACCACTGTTTTTGGAATATCAAAAATTTTCAATTCTCTTGTATCTTTATCTGATCACACACAAAAATACCTTTTTAGGGTCAAAAATTTGAGTGTACAGTAACAATTACAAGACTAGCTCCAAATCAATCTTGGTTATATCCAGCATGTAGAGCTTGTCGTGCAAGATCTCGCTTAATTGGTTCAACTTACAAGTGTAACAATGATAATTGCTCCTGCACTCTAATGTCCTACAGGTATATATTGTATTGTATCATTCTAAATTTAATTACATATTTTTATCATCGACTAATTTCTGATTAAAATCAAATATTACTGTAGATACAAGTTTTGTCTCATGGGGAGTGATGGAACATATGAACTTGAATTTGTTCTTTTCGATAATGTAGCACAACAACTGATTGGAAAACCTATTGAATTACTCCAAAGAAAATATGACATCATCGGAAATATCCAGTCTGGTTGGCCAAAAGTATACCTTTATTGTGAGGATCTCAACAAGGCAAAGTGTCAAAAGTAAAAAAGATGATCCATCCTTTGAGGTCCTCAGTATTCCTCAACAATATGGCAAACAAATAAATATTCCAACCATTCGTACTGCTGATCCTCTCCACAGTTCAAGCTCAGCATTGTTATCAGTCCTAAAAGCCCCGTTACTTTCTATAAGATCAAACAAAACAGAAGCTGAGGTAACTTAAATATATTAATGTTTTCAGAAACGAGACAATACCTCATAGGATTATAGTAGTACACTGACCTTGTATTTTTTTTTTCTTTCGAATAAAATTTTAGAGCACTTCGATACTTCCAGCACAGGTTCAAAATGAAATCGACCCAATGGATATTGAGCACACTGGGTATGTTTTCTATCAACAAAATATATATTTCTTAGCTTTTACATTAGTTGAAATTAATATTTACATTATATTACAGAAACACAAATTCAGAAACCTTTATTGCTACCAAAAGGCCATATGTGAACATACTAGCAGACTCCCAAGTACATTACTTTATAAACTGAAATATTGTTGCAAGTTTATATCACGATCAAATAATCTAATTTGTTTCCTTCATTTGTGCAGCAGAATGCTACTAATGATGATCAAGACCCAAATAACAAATCTCCGATGCGTAGCAAAAAAGGAAGGTTCTAAAAAGTAAGAAAAAATACATGAAGACATAAATATATCTGTATAATACTAATATCTACTAAAATTTTAATTTTGTTTACACTTTTTTCTGCAGATCAAACACCAATGATCTTACCTTTTGTTGTATATACATTTTGAAAACTAACTTTTTGAACATAGACTATCATGTCTATAGTTCCTTAAAGCAAGATCAATTGCTTCCCTATTAATAACTTACGTATAATCATAGGGATGCTACTATAGTATTTATATATAACTATGGGTGATGGTATATTTTGTTGCACAGATTTATAGGAACTCTTCATTTCAACTATAATGAAGAAAGTTCCAATAAAATCTGTGCATAGGTAATATGTAAGTAAAAAACAGACATCCTGCGGTACCTTTGCTATATATATTGCCGATGAAATCTTCGTGTCTGGGAATTTTATTCTCAAATTGTCTCTACAATAACTGCTCTCGTTGTTTCCAGATTATTTTTTGTTTCATTCTTTTCATCTCCACAAGAAGGGAAAAACCGTAGGTGTTGAACTGGTGACCCTGCTCTTCATGTGAAAATAAACCCACAGCCAAGAATTTTCAATGTTGGACTGAACGTGAACAACACTATATATAGTAATTTGGACTTAGTTGTATACATGAACTCACTGCAAATGTTTTGTCCCCGCATAAAAATGTATGATTATTCATGTATGGGCTCTAACGCTGCAAATATTGCTTCATCGCCGTCAGTAGTTCAACTTTGGAGCTGGTTATAGTTCATATAATTTTTCAGACATAACAAACAAATTTGCTCAATAATAAAAGTCATTAGGTGCAAAATACACCATACTATTTTTCTATAAACAAATTTCCTCAATGAGGGTCATCAGGCGCCTCAAAATGCCGCGCTATCTTTCTAGGTAGTTTCTAGGCTGGTGGTTCTATGTCATGCAACGGGCCTGCGGCCCATCATTCTTTACCGGGCCAATATGTCCGGCCCAAAAGTGGTGAGAACGTGAACCAAACACGGCATGACAAACCAGGCCCAAATACGATCCAATATTAATTGAAATAGCACCAAGCCTGGTCGTCTATCACAATGATCCAGAGGTAGTACACCGATTCTGCGAATGGAAGAACTGGAGTTTTCAGGAAATGATGGGAGTTCGTATCATTTTACGCGGGGTCCTGCGGCATGATGGGGCTTGTGGCTATGGTCCATGGATTATCTCGAGTGCGGTCCACCTGAATCTCTCTCCCCTCCTCGCTTCCGTTTCTTCTCGCGTCAGTCATCACGCCGCGCCTCCCTCATCAATTGCACTAAGCCCCACCAGGCCACCGCACCCGCACCCGCACCGGCCATGGCGTCTGTAGCGCCTGATTCAAAGTCTCCAACTCTCCCTATAGGCCATGACTTTAGCCCCGTTTGAGACGGAGGAATTTTTTTAATTTCTTTATTTTTTAAAAAAATTGAATTGATTTTTGTAAAATTTTTACGAAATTTCTGTGAAATTTCTGCGTTTCAAACGAGACCTTAGTAGCAAGAGTGAGGGAGGTAAACGATGACCCCACTATTTATTTCTATCATCCGCGGCGCTGCCTCAACGCAATCTGTAGGTGTACCCACACATTCATTCCCGTGTCGCTTGCTTAATCTAGCCAATTGTTTCTCCTTTTCTATTTTTTTTTAATCTGGATGTGAGTTTCTTACTGGAGTTCATTTATAGTAACATGAAATTAAGTGGCATAATCTAGTGCGATCCTGAAAATGACATAATATAACAGAAGATGGAAAAATGGACTAAAGCTTCCTTTGGAACGTAAGAATTTCAAAAAAAAAAACGTAGAATTCGGGAATTTTCCCCGCAATCCAAATGCGGCCTAATGTAATTGTGCAAGCAAGACAACTGTGGCCTTTAGAACAAATTGATACAATTGCTTTTGAAATAGTTATTGCTGTATTCCCTCTCTAGTAATGTACTAGTAGTTTGCTCAAGTCAATAAAATTAAACTTTGATTAACACAATATCTCAATAGATTAATTTTTTAAAAGATTATGATTCACTTGTAATGATAGTTAGTTTTACAACTAATCTAACCATATCATTTGATACAATGAATCTAACAATATCATTATACTTACCAAACATCATTTTTTTTTTATCTATTCATGATCAAAGTTAACTATGACCAAACCAAGAAATATACTCCTTACGACTTGCTAGTGTTACAAAAATCTGGACGGAAAGAGTATACTCCTACGAAGGAAAAGAACTACGTACGGAGTAGTAGTAGCTCTGAAAACCGGCCGTCCATTGTTAGTACTGTGCTATACAGTACCGTTTGCGCAATGAAAAGTCACGGCAAACTGCTGCAGAAAGTGACGTACGCCACGCATTTGGGCGGCATTTTTCGTCGCCCCTCCATTTCTGCGGCTGTGAAATGCTGTCCACGCTCCTACAGTCTATACGCGGTCGGTGTTAGTGACCACCCCTTATATACCGGCCACCATAGCCATGCCCATATGGCCACGCGACGGGATCACCTGCCGCGCTGCCCTCTACCTTTCCCTCGCTAACACTTGGGCCTCACATGGTCTCCGGCCTACTTGTCAGCGACGAGCAGTGGTGAAGAGTACGGCGCGACTCCCCTCCATCGCTTCGCAAACCCTTCCACATTTTCATAAGCTCCTCCCTCCACCTCCTTGGTCTCCATTCTCCAACTCTCTATCCTTTCACTCCTCTCGCCGCTGCTGCATTCTATGGGGCGTTGCTACTGGCAGATCAGACGAAGAAGCCGGCGGGTCCTCCTGCAGCTTCCATGGCTCCTGCTCCTCCTCGTGACGGTCGTCTCGAGCGGCCACGCTTCGAGAGGCACGCAGCCATTCGAGGGCCGGCCGCTGGAGCGAGGGGCGTCCAACCACTTCCTGGGGTTCCTGCCGAGGCGGCTCGTGCCGCCGTCTGGACCGTCGCGGCAGCACAACTCCGTCGGCCTCGAGAGCCAGGTGCAGAAGAAGCCGTGAGTCGTCGACGACTCCATTGACAGGGAGGAGAGTACAGGTCAGCTGCACGTACGTAGAGGCTAGAGAAAAGGTGGTAGAGAAAAGTTATAGGATCGTGTCAAGAGCATGTATGATCGACGTATATATACTGTATCTCACATGATTCGTTAATCTTGTCATGCATGTTTGCCGGTCTTGACCCTGATCAACTTTAGCATGGTGCACGCATCAACCTTCCGCTGAGATCAGAAATCAACTTTCCGTTGATTTTGTTCCCTCTTGGTGTGGAGTCGTTTATGTTTTTTGTCACTCTCTGCTTTTGCTCTCTGTTTCTCGGAGCTCGAGGGTTTCCTTTCCCTTTTTCCATCAGGGAGTTACTAACATGCTTATATCCGGAACCTAATCGATCAGAAATCAGAAGCGCTAGCGTTATCTTTGTTTTCAAATTTTGGAGTAATTTGTCGGCTGGGGTGTGAATCAGTACTGCTATGAGTGCGTACTTGTGTGGTGATCCTGCTGCAGGGAGTAGTTGGTTCTTTTGCCTATCAAGATTTGGTGAGCTAGGTATGGAGACGTTGAGGGACAGGTCGGTGTGGACGGGACGGGAGAAGGCGCGACGAGACGCTGCAAGGCATGCAGTGTTTTCCCATCACCGACGGGCGGCCAACTTTTTCGGCCCAGTTTGGAACTCAATGAAAGCAGTTTGATTTTACGTACTCTAGAATTTAGAAAAAAAAATCCCATTGTTTAAACGGAACCTTAACATAATCACAGTCGTGGCACCCAATAACGTACAGTAGAATTATCTGCTCCGTTCATTTTCATTTCTTTTTTTTAAAAAAAAAGAATTACCTGATCTGATCGGCTCTTGCCTCCATATTCATTCAGTTACGGTCACTAGCACTCTGGACGCTTACCGGGTGAGATCCTCTCCAGTAATTCTATACTATCACCGATACATGGGTCCGACGTGTACACGTCAGTGCGCGAGGGTTTCTTTGTTCTGTGCTCAGAGGGCGCGAGAAAGGTAACTGTGTTCCTGCACGACGCCCGGCGACACTGCTCACGGCTCCGTGATGACGCAACGCACTGCACCGTCTTGTTCCTGTCCCGTCTTTCCGGACGACAAGCGGCGCGTCCGCTCCGCGGGCGCACGTTCCGGTAGGCGACCAGAATGCACGGCGAGTAGGCGACGTACTTGCATGTGTACGTAATAGTAAGTACGTGCGGTCAAACCTTAAGGAGACGATCTGTACTGACCAGGAAGCGCAAGGATGCGTGCGTCCGAGATTAGCTCTCCGCACAATGGACGCGGCGACATTGCACGGCGCTGGCGCTGTCGGGTCCGAGGAAGGGAAGAAGCGATCCAGGCGTAACCACGCCGGTGCGGGGGCAGGGAAGAAGAGATCAGCTGAGCCATGCCGCGCCGGTGCACGGGACGGGCGGCCCCCGTGCATGCAGTTAGATCTCTTTGATCGAGCCAGTCAGCCAGAGCCACCGGGGGGAAGAGAGAGAGAGAGAGAGAGAGAAACGAGACGACATCCCGCGGAGGTGACGACGCTCACATGCACGAAGCGATACGGCACCGGCCGGCGGATGAGTATGACGACCAGTGGTGAAGACTGAAGAGCGTGGAGGTGAACGGAGTTTTCTCCGCCGGCCTAGCAGCTCCGCGCCGTTCGCACTGGCAGAGAGCTTCCTCTGCTGAATCTCAGTGCTGTTCGAGTTTCGTGAACCGGATAGACGACCTGTATTTGGAAGGTGAGCGCTCGATTCTGGCCAGGAAATTGTTGGGAATATTGCAGTAGTATAAGCATAAAACAGATTACAATGTATGCATATATGTAATAAATTGGATCACGTAAAAGACAATAAGAAAACAATCTCCTCGAGGTATAATGAAGAACAAAAATACATATAGGAATTGTTATCACGTGATTCATTATCTGAACAATAAAATTACTCTCAGATTACTAGTACAGTTGGCTCAGAGTGAGTGGCTCTGCTCCCTAACTGGAGACACACGTCACAGATCAACCAATTAGTGAGCTATCAACTAGCTGTCTCCCTGATAAATGTCGCTAACAAATGTATAGCAATCAATCACTGACAATGATTACTGCCACTATAAGCAGATATGCTCAGTGACATGGACTGTACTGGCCTTGTTATAGATTAAGTGCATACCAATGCAGTAATAATATCACAATGAGTTACAGAACTAACAATGGTCCCCGCTTCAAATAGATGCGTACACAGGAGACAAATACAACAGGGCACAGTTATTATACACTCTAATTTATTGGTCTCAGTATGTTTCAATCATCATAGAGTTCATTATTCAGATAATTCATACATCCAATCAACAACAGAGTGTATTTACTTACAGATTGAAGTCAACAAACTGTTTCTGGAATGAGGTTCAGGCACAACTTGTTAGTCCGTCGTTGCCGGCGATGAGGAAGACGGGGATACAAGACCTCACCACACAGGTCCTTCTGACCATGTGGGCGCGCCTCCACAATGCAGCACCGAGCACCTCAATGAAAGGCGTGTTCACCGGGAACAGCCGGAACACGACACAGAAAGAGAGTCTTAGAGGAATTTCTCACTGAGAAACTATCCCACGACGAGATCCAACCCCTCTAAATAAAGGGGAACAGAGGGAACTTTACCCTAGTGAGAGGCGAACCAGTCTCCTCCCCTGGCCCTCCCGAGCATCTCGCCCTCGAATCAACTGCCACGCCACTCCCCCAGGTCCACGCGCACGCCGCAGCTGCCCCACAAACTCGACCTGGTCTCCCGGAGAGCTCGGATTCAGTTGCGCAGCGGCTGGCCCAGAAGGGCACGAAGCAGCTCCAAAGAGCTCTCCTTGCGGCTGGGCAGGTGCTCACGGTCGAGGTCAACTCCTCATCCTTTTATACAAGTGGGCTGGGCACCAGCAAAGCCCATTAGGTCAAGTGCTAGCCCAACAGTGAATTTTCCGCAATACTCAACAGAAATTGCATTCAGTTCTTTTTACCGCCATCGCTGCCAGGAAATTCTATCTGATCAGAACAATCCTGAGCAAGAGTTAGCGAGCATTCAGCCCCATGGGCTCGTTCCCGAAAACTGCAGCCCAGCTTATCCACAACCTAACTAAACTCCTTCTAGAAGGACATGCAACCATGATCAACTTTGGCGCAAAATACAAATAAATCGCCAATGGAGATTTCCTTGGCCGGATGCAAGGATCCTGCCGCCCGATCCCGGGCTCCCAATCATACTGTACCCGCCGGAGATGCATTCTCCCTTCGTTTTAAAATTGACGTCGTCATTTATTTTTAATATCAACTTTAACATTTAGTTTTATTTAAAAAATTAGTTCAAATATATAATATTTAAAGTTATAATTCAAATAACTATAATAATTAATCAAATTATAATAAAATATATTATAAAATTAACAACAATATTAATTTAAAAACAGAAAGAGTACATTAACAACGAGTTGATCCGCTTCTGATCTGGAAGCATACAATAATTAATCCATGTCAGCTGCCATACCGGAACTCGGCTGCCCGAGAAATCCAATAGGGCAAATGGCACGTTCGGATGGCAGTTCAGACGAGCTGGGTTTGGCGCGAAAAGGGGGCCACATGGGGCGCGCGATCCATGTCCGGCCGCTCTGCCAGCGTGGGCACGGACGGACCAAGACGAGAGGCAGAAGTCAGGGTCCTGTCCAGGAGCGTAACCGATGACCATACTCCCTCGTGCACCACCGTGTCCACGGCGCGACGCAGGTTTGGCTGGCAACCACCTTCCCGGGTCGTGATCCTCTCCCTCCCAGAAGTCCGGATTATCAACAGCGAGGTCAGGCCGATACGCCCCTGATCTCCGGCCGGTATCGTCGCCTCCAAAAAAAAAAAAAGCTTATTCCGCGATCGCGGTCGTGGCCATCTCACTTACCTGCCGTATCCTGATACTCCTCTGATACTGTACCGCGCACGACGTGACCCTGTTTCCCGTCCTACTATTCCTTCGCCGCACCCCGAAAAGTGCTCGCTTGTCGCGCCCGCACCGCGCGCACGGACGCTCATCCGCTCCGCCGACGCCACCTCCCCCGGCCATGTGCGCCACTAGGCTCCCCTGCGCGTCGTCCGCGGCCGTGGACTTCTGTTGATCATCGCACGGAAGGAACACGAGCGGAATAAACGGATTTTCTCAGCCATCACGGACCGAGGTTTCCGCTCCCCGCGCGGCACGTCCACCTGTACTACCGCGCCGCGCGCACCCCCGGTACCGTGCCGTGCGCGCCGTTGGTTCCCTTCCCTTCCTCCTCGCCGCTCGCGGCGGAACACTTGCGCCGCGCGCTGCGCGTGACCGAATTCTTAACGCCTTCCTGCTCGCGCGAGTGGCCGTAGACCAAAGGACCAACCAACTAAAATCGGCGTAAAGCGTCGTCGTTCGTCGCCAGAGTTTTGGAAGTTAATGAACGTGATCGGCTCGGGGATCCATGTAAAAGCTGCGGAATCTTCCCGACCTAACCGCATCGTTGTTTATGGTTCGGTGCGGATTTGGCAAGCTGATGGCCACATGCTTGGCCCGTGCTGTTCGGAGGCAAGACCGCAAGCAAGCAGGCGATGGCTTTGACTTGAGCACACCACACAGACCGGCTCGATTATCCAACCCTCTCATCGTTCAGTACTCCTACTTGTAGTAGTAGTCCCACGTTGGTTGATAGAGTAATTTTCTCTGCCCCTTGCGGCTGTACGGTAGTCGTAACCCTGCTTAAAATGGCTGCGCGCTGATTCCCCCGCTAAAACGGGACTACTGGCGGAACGCGCTGCGACCTCCGCGCCGGTGAGGCGAACTCCCTCTGCTTCCTTCCTGAATCCTCTGCTTCCTCCCTGCTGTTTTCTGCGACCTGCAAGAAAGAACTCTCAGGTGCGCACGTACTCCTGAACAGTGCTCGTTTAACCATGCTGCGAATGATTTCTCCAGCTTCTTGCTTCTCCGTCCCGGTCTTCTTCGAGACTGAAACTCTGTTTTTATTTTTCTTTGTGTCTTCTTCAACTCGTTCGTGTTAGAGACTTTGAAGCATCGACATCACCTGCCTTCGCCAACATACTTGATTTTAGTTTCCTGGTCAAGAAGCAGAAAAGCATCATACATGCCACAGTGCTCGGAAGAGCAATCCACAAAGCGGGTCTAATCTCGCTCCGTGATCGGAAAGGTCCAAAAGTTTACAGTACCCGTCGGTCGAAAGACGCGCACCGAACACATTGTGGCCGGGGGTTATCTTATCTGGAGGATCGGAAAGTGTGATCACATCACCATCCTCTCTACTAATCCAGGCCATTAGTGGCCCCTGGAAAGTCTAGAAACTGTCCACTCGAATCACATGCGCGTCCTTTTTTTATATATAAAGGAACTCGTCCCCTTTTTTTTAAACACTAGGAGTACTGCACTTTGCGAGCTGCGAAGAACAGTTCAGATGGGTTGGGGATGCTTTTGTCTAGCTAGATGCGCGGTGGTTTGGTTTGGATTTGTTTGCAGTAGAATTAGAAGACGGCGGCAACCACAAGGCAGAGTTTCATGCTGTCATTGAAATAGATTGACCCACTTATCATGGATTCAAAGTTGGCATATTTTAAAACTAAACTCCGTATAAAGTACTCTCTCTGTTTTTTAATTATTATACTTTTAATTTTAATTTTAATTATTTGTTTTATTAAAAATTAGTTTAAATGTATAAAATTTTAAGTTGTGATTCTAATAACTTTAATGATAAATAAAATTATAACAAAAATTTATGACATTTATTAAATTTTTTAATAAAATGAATGGTAAAGTTGGAGTTAAAGTCAACGGCGAAAACAATTAAAAAAAAAGAGTATAAAGCAAATTTGTCAAAAAAAATTTACAGCTGAAGAAAGTTTCGAAGGAAAAATAGCAACATCTATTGCACAAATTAAATATTACGCGTATTTTATCGTCTATCAACACAGCCCGGCCCGGCCTAGCCCGGTCCGGCCCCGGGAAGATGCCGATTCGGACGAGTTCATAACCGCGTCGGGCGATTAGCCGATTAGGCAGCATAATAATACTCCGCGAGAGTGATCGGAACGAAACAGACGCGCATCGGAAACGGAGGCCGGAGAGCACAAGGCGAGCCGCCGCCGGCCTTGGGACGACGCGTCCAAGCGGGGACCCCAATCCCGAGCTCCCACCCCCTCGGCTCCCTCGTCGGAAGTGAAGCCAGCCGAAGGTCGGGGCTCGCGCGCCGGCCACCCTGATCCTGTCCGTCGCCGTGTCGCTGGCGGGATGGCGCGGAGGCGAGCGGCCGCCGCCGGTCGAGGACGCCGAGGAGCCGCCAGCCGTGAAGGTTCTCCCGTCGCGAGGAAGGTGAGGTGGCTCGAAATTTCCTCTGCGTTTTTAGGAGTGTGATCTCGAATGCTTCGTCAGTAGCGGACAGGAATGGAACAGTAGTGATTCGCGTGTTCTAGTGTTATGTTGTGCCTGTTCGTCCTCCTCGATCGGTCGCTTCATTGTGATTGGAGCAGTTCGAACCGAATTCTGATTATAGAGTTCCGTTCGTATGATTCTCGTCTGAATGGGTGGGGAATGGGTTTAACACTCGAATTTTCTGTTCCTCGTGTCGCTCTGTTTTATTCTGTTGACTTCTTTCCAAAATTAAAACCACGTTTTATGTTTTCATAGAAACTTTATTTTTTTTTTCTCCGTGCTTTATGGGCCTCGTTTTGTGTATGCCATGCACGATTATATAGCCCGCAAATTTGTGCAAGATTTTTGGACCCTTTACCCTGATTTTTCGCTCACTTCCTTTTTTTCGAATTTCAGTGGTATTTCGAAAAAGCGGAGTGTTCACCCTCTTTTAGCGTTGCATTTACAGTTTGCACCGTTACTATGGTTTAATGGCGCGATGGCACGGAACACTTCGCGTCCGAACGGTTCGTTCGTGCTTACTCTGCATTCAACTATTGCAATTTGATTTCTGCAAACCAAATGCCAGTTTAGACTCCTACGTTCTTCTCCATTTCAAGAGCCAAATTATCGTCGCGTCACTTTCAGAATATAGAAAAGTAAAAGCAAGTGTGAATTTTTTTTTCCGTTGTTCTGTGACCCTCCAATTTGTTCCGCACACCATAAGAACAAACGAAACCAAATCCCTGTTTTTTTTCTCGTACAAGATTCTGTCCAAATCAAACGCTGGTCTATTTTCACCCATCGGTACTACAGTTTCTCTGCGCATAAAAAGGTCGCAGCTTTAGTGGCCACCGAGTGCTGCCGGGGCACTGCCCTACTACCCCTCTGACCCTGCGGCGGCTGTCGGCGTAGAGCCAGACACGAAATAGGCGGCGCCCGCCGGCAGGGCACGTCGCCGGGCCCGGCCGTCGCCGCCGCACCCTACGTGGCAGCGGCAGGGGCAGCGCATGGTACCTCCTGTTTTTACTGCTACGGCGCCGCCCTACTGAACTCTGCGAAGAGGCCGGCCCTTTCACTTCAGTGCACCTTCATTGCCACTAGGAGTCCTTCTAGCCTTTCTGCGCTGTTTTTCGCTGGTTCGGTTCGCGCCGCCCGTGTGGGGAGAGTTGTTGCGATCTCGATCCATCCGCCGGTGGGGTTCCCGAGGCGGCTTGGTGGGTGCCTTGGGGTGTACAGCTGGTGAGTTGTTGCGTTGTTGGTGAGCACCGGGAGCAGCAGCAGAGGGCAGGACGGGGGACGCTGATTAACGGACGAGGCCACCGATTAGTTTAGTGGTAGGTATAGCCCGGGCCTGTGCTCGTTTGGCTTGTTGACAACCTGGGACAATTAGCACCAAAAACTGGGAGTAGGGGAGAGCACTAGTAGTAGTAGCTGGATGGAGATGATGGTATACACATTTGCATTGCTCCATGCTGATCCCTTGGCTTGCTATTTTCTGCTTTACTCTGTTTTCCCAAGACAGAGTAGCTCGGTTTCGGGGTATACTACTCTTTTATGCGTCTGCTGTTTTGGGTATCTTGTCGATCATCTCCTTGTTCTGAACTCATAATTGTGGTGTTGATTGCACTGTTTACATTGTACTGGTTGATCTCTCATGCTCTACATTTTCGCTTATTCTGAACTCGTAGGTGTGTTGATTGCAGATGAGCCTTTGATTACAACTGCTCGAGCCTTCCGAAGGGATCAAAACACACATTGTTTGTTGAAAATCAACTCAGTGGAAATGCCAAGATCTGAATCAGATACGCATGAGGTTTTCTTCGATGCGTTCGAGGACATTCGATCACCAAGGGAGCCTTCATACTCAGAGGAGTGCAGTACTAGTGATGAAGGAAGGCCAAGGAACTTTGATTATGAGATTTGGGCAAACGAGCCAATGAGTGTCCAGGAAAGGCGACAAAGGTTCCTGAAAGGAATGGGACTCAGCGAAGTTGTTGTCACCGGAATGGAGTCTTTTCAGTGCAGTGGTGAAATCACAGCCGCTGACACTTCCGGGGACATGAAGGAGAGAACTGTTAGTAGCACTTCCTCAGTGGATTCATCTGTTTGTGACAGTGAATCAGTAGTTGATGGTGCCTGTTGCATAAGAGATCTGGATAGTGGAAAGTGTTACAGAGTTCACAATGGTCCAGATAACAGCCTAACTGACATGCTGAAGGAGGTTGGATCAGATAAGGTGATGTCTCTTCTGGAGTTTGAGAGCTTGCTTGGTCTATCTCGCTCAGTTCAAAAACTATTGCAGAGGGGGGTTGGTAATAGCCCTGCAAGAGAGGTGAAAGGTGCTAAGGATGTCACAAGCCCATGGAAAAAATTCATGACAAGGAGAAGTTTTGGTGGAATGTGCAAGTACGATGTCCATGTGAAAAACTGCACTACAGGTATACCATCCAGAACAAGAGTTCAACAGAGAAAGAAGAACTTTGTTGAATTCTCTGCTGTCTACATGGATCAAGAAATCAGAGCTCATAAGGGTTCGATTAGGGTAATGAAATTCAGTCCATCTGGGTGGTATCTAGCAAGTGCTGGAGAGGATTGTGTTGTACGAATATGGCAAATCACAGAAGTGGAAACTTCTTCTAAGCTGTATAAGGCTGAGGTTTCCCGTGAACGTCGGGAGAAAGTCATACTGGCAATGCGGCAGAACCATGCTGTTGCAGTTATACCCAAGAAAGCTTTTCATATTTCGGAGACTCCTCTGCATGAATTTAATGGTCATACAAGTGACATCCTCGACATGGCATGGTCTCAGTCAGATGTAGGTTTACCTTTTATTTTTATGCGTAGCTCACATGTCGATACTCAAACCACAGAACTAATAGGAATACTATTCAATGATTTGTTTTCGTAATAAGCTTTCATGACGCATTACACATATCATAATATTGTTTTGTTAAATTACTTATCTGCTACCACTTGGTTTATCTGCAGTATCTCTTAACTTCTTCAAAAGATAAGACGGTTCGTTTGTGGAAAGCTGGCTGTGATGGTTGCCTTGCAGTCTTCAAACACAAAGATTTTGGTAATTAAGCCATGAGTAATTGACTATATTGTTCTTTGGCAACATAGTGGTAGCATTTTAAAGTTAATTACCATAAATAACACCTGACTCCTGTCCATCCTTTTCTTGTTGCCAACAGTAACGTGTGTCCAGTTCAACCCTATTGATGAGAGATACTTCATCAGTGGTTCCATAGATGGTAAAGTCCGCATTTGGGATGTTTTGGACAGGCGAGTAACTGACTGGACTGACACACGGAATATCATAACTGCTTTGAGTTACCAACCAGATGGAAAGGTATGAGTCTAACATAATATCATCGTAGATAGGAGTATTTTGTATAGCTCGATGTTAATTCTTGTTTTGCAAATCAGAGCTTCATTGTGGGAACAATTACAGGAGCATGCCGCCTCTACAATCAATCAGGTACCCTCGATGTCTTTTTTCCCTTCAATATGGTTCTAGTTGGATACCACACGCCTCTAACAGTGAACCACGTTGATAGATATCATTAGGGTATCAGTAATTCGACACTCCCAACTGAGCAGCTCATTTTTCTCGCTAGGTGAAGACATCCAGCTTGAAAAAGAATTATTTGTGCAAGGGAAGAAAAAGTCAACCGCCAGCCGGATCACCGGTATCAAGGTTGATCTCTTCATTTATTCATTCATGACATTTCCTCTTCTGATTTCGTGGAAGCACTAGTATCCTTCCAGCTATCGATACAAAGTAGCTAATTCGTGACCTCCGCTTTTCAGATATGCCCAAGTGATCCCCATAGGATTATGATCACGTCAAAAGATTCTAAAATTCGGGTTGTTGATGGTGATGGCATTCAAAAGTTTAACGGTATGTTAGTTTAATTGAGTGCAATGGTCTTTCATCCTCGTTACATTTGGTGACTTCAGAACTGATAGTTACGCTTTCCTTTCTCCTGTATACGCAGGGCCTAGCAAGTCGAAGGTTCTATCGTCACCCTACTTAACGTCAGACGGCAGATACCTTATATCTGCCGGCAAGGATTCCTGCGTCTACATCTGGAACTTCGCCACCAGTTCAGGAGACGCCAAATCAGTCAACTCTTGCGAGCTGTTCTTCTCCAAGGACGTCACCACCGCAGTACCATGGCCCGGAGTGCACCAGGACAGGGACATCAAACCTTCTGTTAGTGCTTCCCGCATGCCCCGCCAAGGAGAAGGCCGTTCCCCCGTGCAACGCTTTTTCGCCGACTGCACGAAGGGATCGGCGACGTGGCCGGAGGAGAAGCTCCCTTCGTTGAAGCCTGAGCACGACCCGCGACTAGGCGACTGCCTGTCCGTGGTATCGGCCGCGTGGAACACGGTCATTGTGACTGCCAGTCGCGACGGAGTGATCCGGTCCTTTCCCAATTACGGCCTGCCTGTCAGGTTGTGAGCCGCAAAAAAGCAGAGGCGTTGTCTTGGGTGAGCGTGCCTTTGCGAGCGGCGTCAAGGTTGTTCTGGTGATGGGAACCCACCAACAACTTGAAATTTTCTCGGGTGTAAGTCGTAGACTCGTAGGAAAGCAGTGAAGAGGTGTTAGAGAGAATTTGTTCTTGTATCATTCTTTAGATGCTGAACTCCTTGAGTAGTAGTAATTGTCAGTCCAAAATCCATGTGAATTTGCCCATAAGCCTTTTTACTGGCCCTTATTCCGTCTGTTCTATCACCAGTTCCTCCCTGTGATAACCATTCTGTTATGAACTGTGACCACCCTCCCAGGTCAGCAGTGATTAGCGGATGCCATAATCAGCTGCGTCAAGATCGCAACGTCCCTGTCTGTCTCTCCGTGAAGGCCAAAACATTAAGTCTATCTCTGTCTGCATCAACCTGCTTCTAGTCAAGCTGGAGAAGACAACACCTGCATTGTCCGGTCCAGAAAACTAGTGTCAACAACTAAGGTTTCAAAAATTCGAAAACTAGCCGGCCTCAGTTTGATCGGTTTTAGTGAAAACCGAAAAAATCGTTATAGTAAACCGAAAAATCGTACAAATTCAAAAATTAATTTTTTTTATAAAAAACCGGTTAGTTTTTTCGGTTTATAGGCCGATTTTTTCGGTTTAGTCTTTTTGAATTTGAAATCAAATCTGTACTAGCGGTTTTTCACCAGTTTTTTCGGTTTACCTACCGATTTGATCGGTTTATCGGCCGGTTTGATCGGTTTTCAGATTTTCAAATTTTTTTTGAATTTTAATTTTTTTTAATTTGTTAAAACAAAAACCGACCAATCTTCTAAACCCAATCGAACCAATTTCATCGAAAATTGTGAAAACCGTTCGATTTTGATCGGTTTTGTAAACTCGAACCGCGTGTCGAAATCAGGCCCTCCATTCGACCGCTGCACCTACTGCGCGCGATTCATCGGGTGCTTCGTTGGTAGGTGTGGGATCCGCCGTTGGAACGGGGGCGGAAGCTCCTGGCGAACGCCGGGCGAGCCGCGCCCGTCTCGGGTGTCGGGTCACCTCGTGCTGCCGTCGCTTGCATCGCCACGCCTCATCGGAACAGTAGTCAGTAGCAATTCGATGGAGAGGAGGATGACCGCACCGTGTTTGCTGTTCAGTGTTTAACGATGGTGATCAGCTGAGAACAGTCTGTCTGACAAGCACAACACGGCCGCCCCACATCTACGGTGGAACTTGAATGCAACAACCCGTGCACTTCCGCCGTCGCCAATGATCGCTCATCGAATTCGACCGGCTAGAGTTCTCTCAGCACCTTCGCCGTCGATCATGTGTTCAGTATCAACTGCTGCGTGACAGCAGAACTCTAAGACTTTGTTTGTAACGAAGAAATTTCTTTTTTTTTTACTGTAAAATTAAATTGATTTTTGTAAAATTTTTATAAAATTTTGAATATTGTTACGGAGAATGGAAAGTTCCATGACTTTTGACCTTGCACAGGTCTCTGCGACGAACGCGTCGTGCAAGCACATGGTTCTGCAGCGAGGCCAAGAGGCCAAATTCTGCAGTTTTTACATCTGGTGGTCAAACCAAGACCAATCTCAACTGACGCCAGGTTTCTACAGCTAAAATTGATCCTAGCCATGCTTTGTCCAAACAAAAAAAGTCAGTTACCCTTGCTCGGGAGAATATATAGCCACTGCCGCTGGACCTAGCTTGCCGGCATAAGCGGATTTTCTACTTGCCCACCTTACATATTTATTATATTTATTACTGTCGAATCGATGAATAAACAGATAAAATTAATTTTTTATTTTTTTAAAAAAAATAAATATCACATATCATTCACTTTATTGACACCTGCTGCTTCCCTCCTCGTAATATCATTCACCGCTTGCCGGCGCCGATGTGGACGAGGTGACCCGCCGGACGATCCAAAACGGTGGCATATGGATGGATCATGGGAGGAAGGAGGCAAACGTGATAAAGAAGAAAAAAAAAAAGGCTCACCGGCCTGTACGCGGAAACGAGCCGAGTTCACTCTCGCGCGGCCGCTGTCCGGCAAGCTGTTTATCACTGTCCGGAGAGCTAATACTGACCACCAGCTAGTAAGCATGCTGGCACCGACGAGATGACGCAACAGTTGCTTGTTCATCGAAGCGGCTACAGAAGGTTTGTGTTGGCCACCCAAGAGGCGTCCTGCCTGCATCCTAGCCCGGGCACAGAGCAAATGAAAGTAAAAAAAAACCCCGCTTAGTTCTTTGTTGCAGCCGCACACTTGCTCGGCGACGGACCCGTTCAACTTCAACCCCGTGCAGATCACTGTATTTTACGCTACGCCTGCCACAAGGAATCCGTCGCAGGCCTCAGGCATTTGTTAATAACCGAAGAAGAAGAAGATATCGCAGAATAAGATACAGGAACTGTGATTGATTAAAGGGAAAAGGACCTGAAATGGCGCTTTCCGCCAGCCACCGCGGCCGGTGCCTGGCGTGCCGGCGCTGTTCGGGACGAGGTGAGCCGCCGGCCGACGTGGAGTACGGTGGCATACGGATGTGTGGAAGGAGGCAAACGTGATCGATAAAAAAGAAAAGTTCACCGGCCGGTACGCGTAGACGAGCCGAGTCCACTCCCGCGCTGCCGTCCCGGCAGAAACCAATGCACCGGCGAGGTAGCGCCAAGCAAGTAGCCGCGTAAAAAATCCGCACGTCTCCTTGACCTCGCCCTCCTCCCCCTCACATTTTTCCATTGCCACTCCCTCCCTTTCTCTCTCTCTCTCTCTCTGAGTCCCCTCTCCACCACGCAGCGCATCCCCTGATGTTGAACGACTCCAACCGCTACTCTCCCCTGCCCGAGTCCCGTCTCCACTTCCACCACCTCCCGCACGCGGCCGCCGCCGACAGCCCGTGGCCGGAGCCGGCGCCGGCGCCGGCACGGAGGATGGACCAGCAGGCGTCGTCGTCGGGGTGCGGCGGCCCCACGACGCC
>BCLG01003289.1:31783-48035 GCA_001602295.1 Zoysia matrella
TATACTTTTAATATCATATTTGACTATTCATCTTATTAAAAAATTGATTGAAATGTGTAAAATTATACGTTGTGTTTCAAACAAATTTGATAATAAAGAAAATTATAAAAATTATAAAACTTATTATATTTTTTACTAAAATAAAATAGTCAAATTTGATGTTAAAAATTAATATCGTCAATAATTTAAGAAATAGAGAGAGTATATGAAAACGATGAGTATACGAGAAAGCTAGTTAGGGTGTGACACAGTAGATGGATGAACAGAAACAACACATGAATAGAGAAAACTTTTTAGGGCTACATATTTATAAATATAAAAGATTCTGATGTGGTTATTTTGCTTTTATCGAATTACAGCTCAGTTCCTAACATAATTAGACCCGTGCATATTACATGCAAGAAAATACATTTCTTAACATCAAAACTAATAATGTTATTGTACTCCATCCGTCCAAAATATATATATGTTTGCGTTTCACACAATCTAATTTTGACCAATAATTTTTATTTATTCGATTTACTTTAACAATCTGAGACTTGTACTTTTAAATTTATTATAATATATATATATTTTTAAATATTTTTAAACTTTCAGAATCACACATTCAGGAATTAATTCGGCATGCACTTTACCAGTGAACTACTATTGCCCGTTGAAAAATTTACGAGCCGGTCAGTAACTGAAGAATAGAACGTCGAAATTGTCAAAGCCTGCTTTGCGGTCAATCGATCGATGGAAGGAAGAAGAGTCGACGGGCAGGAGGAGCCGGACGCGGGATAAAAAAAAAAAGTAAAAAAGAATACCCAGCAAGCAGGAAGGTCAAAGCCGCAGAGCATTTTGTGGTCCGTGCTCGCTCCCTCGCGCCTCGCGGTGGCCGCCCCGCCCCGCCCCGTCTGGCAACCGCGCACGACCGACCTCCGCAGCTGCCAGAGTTTCTAATTCCCGCGCGCACGCCATGGCTCTCCAGTCCACACCAACCGGAAGGCGGGGGAGCACGATCAACCACCGCCTGCGTCAAAGCACGGCCTGCCGCTGCGGCCGTAAACAGTCCTACCGAAGAATCCACCGAACCAAGACTGGCGCCCACTTGCCGCCGTGGACCTCGTGGCATCTCTCTCTTCTTCTTCCTCCTCTCTCTATCGTCTCCTATATAAGAAGCCATCCGAACCATCTCATTCTGCTCCAGAATATTTCCAGTTTTGGACCACGAGGGTAGCTCCCTGTTTCTTTCCTCTATCTTGCTTCTCCTACCCAAGCTTCATGTGTATATAGGGGGCGTAGGTCTCGCCGCCGCCGTTTGCGCACGAGCGAGGTGTGGAACGCGCCCAGCAGGTAGGATTATATCCATGGAGCGGACGCCCCCCGCGCCGGTGGAGGTGCCGAGGTTCTTCGTGTGTCCGATCTCGTTCGAGGTCATGCGGGACCCAGTCACGCTGTCGTCGGGGATCACCTACGACCGGGACAGCATCGAGCGCTGGGTGTTCACCGACGGCCACGGCGACTGCCCCGTCACCAAGCTGCCGCTGGGTGCCGCCGACCTGGAGCCCACGCCGAACCACACGCTGCGCCGGCTCATCCAGGCCTGGTGCGCCGCGCACGCCGTCGAGCGGTTTCCCACCCCGCGCCCGCCAGTCGACTCCGACCGCGTCGCAGCGATCGTGGGCAAGGCGAGGCGGGTCGGCCGGCGGGAGGAGGTCCGGGCCGCGCTCCGGGAGCTCGCGGACATCATCGGCGAGAGCGACCGCAACCGGCGCTGCGTCGAGGGCGCGCCCGGCGTCGTCGAGTTCCTCGTCTCCGTCGTGAAGAGGCAGACCACGGGTGAAACCGGATGCCAAGACGAGGTGAGCGGTGCTGTGGATTCGCCGAAGGCGAGCTCACCTGAGGAGGCGGCTTTGAGCCTTCTACATTCGCTAAAGCTCTCCGAGAAGACCCTCAAGAGAGTCTTGGACAACAGCGACGATTACTTGGACACGTTAGCGTCTGTTCTGCGGTGGCCGATCTACTGCTCGCGCACGCACGGGATCCACCTGCTGAAGGCGGCGCTGGCGGCGACGCCGCCGTCGCGACTGAGCACGGTGAACGCCGAGCTGATCGAGGGCGTGGTGAAGGTAGTCGCTGACACGACGGTGTCGCCCAAGGCCGTCAAGGTGGCACTCCACGTGATCTGCCGGCTGTGCCCGTGGGGCCGGAACCGCATCAGGGTGGTCGAGGCCGGCGCCGTGCCGGCGCTCGTGGAGCTGCTCCTTAACGAAGGCTGTGGCACCGGCAGCAACAGCGGCAGCGTCGGCTGCGGCGGGAAGCGGACGTGCGAGCTCGCGGCGGTGGCGATAGACCACCTGTGCGGCTGCGCGGAAGGGCGGCTGGAGGTGGTCACGCACCCGGCCGGGCTCGCGGTGCTGGCCAGGGCCGCGACGCGGCTGTCCCTGACGGGAGTCGAGAGCGCGGTGCGCGCGCTGCACGCCGTCGCGAGGCACTCCGCCACGCCCGCGGTTCTGCACGAGATGCTGGCCGTCGGCGTGGTGGCGCGGCTGCTGTTCCTGGTCCAGGCGGGAGCCGCCGGCGAGCGGCCCAGGGAGAGGGCGAGGGAGATGCTCAAGATGCACGCCAGGGTGTGGAGAAGTTCGCCGTGCCTAGCGTCGTTCCTGAGTTCCTACCCTTGTTGATATCGCATGGCGGGGCCCCGGTGGTGAGCAAAAGATTAGAAGCATTTTTGGTGATCGTTCTCTCCTAGATCGATTCTACTCTCTCAATCTCATTTTACGATTCATCGTGAATCGGGAACCTTTTTCATTGCTTCAGTTTTGCATGTAAAGATTGTATTCTTCAACCGGAAGGTTTGGTGTAAAACTCCCCCAAATTGGATATACGTATAATATTGGATCCAGAGAAGCGATACACTAGGTAGAAAAGGAATTGTACATTTTTGAGAAGTCATTGACCTCCTGCTGCATGCATATGAACATGATGGACCAGTGATTGCTGCGACAATGCCCTGCTGTTCTTCTCATGTTTATATTAGTACTCCTAGTAGGCTGTCTTACGTGTTGACGAACTGACTGAGATCGATGTGATCTAGCTTACACATCTGTGCTGATTTGCAAATATTTGATGTTGGCCAGCGGTACGTCAGGACTCAGGATAAGTTAGTTGGACGCGACTTCAAAACGACCGTGTGCATGTGGGCTTCTTATTTCTTCACGTTTTGCGTTTTTTGTTTATTTAACTTCGTGGTGGATAGATCGGAAGCATTATTCAAAATGAAACAATGCTCCTGCTGCCTGATGTCTACACTGCAAACGGGTACAAGTAGTCATTACAAAAAGTAAATGAAAAAAATGAAAAATTCTTGTTTCTGCGTTTTTCCTATGGAATTAAACTGATTACTGTGAAATTCCTACCAAATTTCTGTGAAATTCATGCATTCCAAATAGGGTCTAAGTATTTTTGCGTTTGGTCAATTTTCACTGATAATATATCAATAAATTAGTAATTTGAAAGATCAAGAGTTATTTATAATTAATTTAATGACATTTTTATACTTCATCAAACATATTTTGTAGTTGTCAAAGATAATAAAGTTAAAAAAAACTACCTCCGTCCAAGTAGAAGATTATTTTTAGCTTTTGTTGACTAAAACTTTGACGGATGATTTTTATAAATTTGATTAAACTAAAAACTTAGTATTTATACTTAAATTACCAAAAGAAATATTTTCATAATATATATAATTTATATTATTAAAACTAATTAAATTTATTAAAATTATTGGTCAAAGTTGTAGTCAACAAAATTTATAAATAAACTTTTATTGGAGTGGAGGGAGTATTTATATTTGTGAAGGAGAGTAGAGTGCTACAGTTACTGACTTGCAGGGCTAGCGTAGCTCATCCAATGCTAGGTCAATGTGATGGGGTGCTTTCAAGATATAAGTTTTTTCGATCGTTTTTGGAGTGGTGAGTATGATCGGTACCAAAAGGAGCTAGAACATGAGTTCTTGAGTGATTACTGAGTAGCAGGCAGGAAGTAGGAAGAAACAAGGTTTATAAAACCGTTTAAAACCCGTTGGTTTTTTTAATTTTCAGTGAAACCGGCTCGGTTTAGTTTTATCGGACGATCGGTTTTCGTTTTAAAATTTAAAATTTGAAAAATTTCGAAATATCGAAAACCGATAAAACTGAGAGGTAAACCGATGAAACTGAAAATACCGGTGGATAAATTAAAAAACAGATTAGTTTTCGATCAAATTTTATTCAAATTTTAATTTTTTGATTTGAAACGATTTTTGATCGGTTTTTATAATTTTTGCGGTTTGTTAAACTACTCCCGGCCAGTTTTACTTGTTCAAACAATAACAAAAACTCTGGGAAGAAGCCCCGGCTCCTGTTTCAGCAAGTTCCTACAATGCGCGCGCGATCTGTTTCGTAGTTTCCCTTCAAATGAACTGAAATGAAAGCACACCTCCATTCCAGCTCCTGTATACGTTCGCGATCTGCAGTTTTTTTTGGGCAATCGATCGACAGGCTCCCAGCCGCGCGGCAGATGCACGCATCGGCGATGAGCAGCAGCCGCTCGGTTTCCTACGAAGTAGTAGCGCCTGGCCACTAGCTTGATTCAGAGCTGAAAAAAAAAATCGAAAGCAATGGCAACCGACTGCAGCTCGCGGGTTAATTCGGTGACAGGACAGCCAGATGTCGGCACGCTTGCGAGTAGAGATGGAACGGGTGAAAATTTAGCCTCCCACGCCCGTAACCAAAAAAAAAAAAAAATCCACGTCGGGGAAAAGTCACGGGTGATGTTTTCAACCCAAACCCAAACCCATCGATGAAATTAGTTTATCGGTACCCATACCAATAAGAGAACAAGAGAGAGGGGTGAAAAAAGAAAGATATAAAATGCGCAAGTAAATTATGTAAACTAATAACTGAATATTGCTATTGAAAAATGAAAAAATCTTATAGATAAGCTAACATTTTTAGAATGCATAACTTTTCAAATAAAAATAGACTTTTATTTCAAAAGGCAATGAAATAAACTATTAAATTAACTATTTTTTCGGATGTAAAATACCCAAAGATTAACGGATATGGGTTGAATAAAAATATACTCTTATCCACGTATCTAACGGGTAATATTTTTCTCCCGTTAACAAACCCGCGGTATAAAAGTTCATCCAACCTCGGACCTTAACAGAGTAAATACCTATTAGATTGCAAGTTTCGAGAGCCCGTTGCCATTTATACTTGCAAGGCAGTAAGGGTACAGGCATGGCCGAGGGGTCGACAGCACTCATTCACATGTGGATGCATGGGAGCAGGGGCGTCCCAGAGCCCGGCTGTGCGACCGCACATGCCCCTAACCTCAAATTTACTAATTATATTAAGTATATATTTATATTTATAATTTTATTTTAATAATTTTATTTAATAAATTTTGTATATAGTCTATAATAAATACAAATTGGTCTAGTTTTTAATTATTTTAACTTGTAAGATGTGTTTTTTATAAATTGGTTTAGAAAATATGAATTGAAAAATGAAAAGCATAAGACTCTTTTTAGAACGCAGGAATGTCATAGAAATTACACAGAAATTTTATATAAATCAATTTAATTTTATAGAAAAAATATAAAAAATTAAAAAATTCATATGTAATAAAAAAAATAAACACTAAAGTTTTAGATCTCATTTATTATTTTGTACATGGCCCTCCAAATTCACCGGGACGCCCGTGATGGGAGCACATGGCTCCTGCATTGCTGCGCGTATCAGCGGTCTGTGACGGTTTGTTGGGTTCAAGTTTTTATCTTTGAGAGGAGAAACAGAGGGAGGAGGAAGACGAGTGACTGGTTCCGACCAGTGCTGCTGCGGCCGGCGCCGTGACGCTTGAAGAAGCCACACAACGTCCGTGGGCCGCTCCTGGAGGCTAGAGTACATCCGCCGCCTTCTCTGACGAGGTCCGCTGGGCCTGGATGCGCCGCACGGGCCGTATCACGTGTAATCATCGTGCCGGCATATCCGGGCCCCCGGATAGAGTGAGAACGTGTGTCCGATGATTTGGCCCACGAGCCATCACAGCCCAAACAAAGCACGATACTATGCCACTGGCGTTCATTCCTTCGAGACTCTGAATGAAACGCGTCGATCGGCCCGCGTGAACCACAGCAAGCAGGTCGCCGGCAGAAGCACGGCCCCTTGTCCATTCGCAGTTTTACTTTTGCTGCGTTGAAAAGCACCGTGCGCTCGTCACCTCTCGATCGATCGTCGTCCAGGCAAACCAACAAGCACGCGCTCCGGCGTCGCTGTCAACATCCCCGGGCAGGGCTCCCCGCCGCGACCCGCGAGTCGCGAGACAAGGTCGTTCGTCGTAGCCGTCGCTGTGCATGGGACCTCATTCTTGGAATCGAGGTGTTTAATTATCGCTGGCCCGCGTACGTGAACCACGACAAGTCGCCGACAGAAGCACGGCCCCCTTGCCTTTCGCAGCTTTAATTTGAGGCGTTGAAAAGCTCCGGCGTCGCCGTCAACATCCCGGGAGTGCTCTCGGCGAGACAAGGTCGTAATCGCCGATGTTGGACCTTATTTTTGGATATACATGTTCACCATGCTAATCACTATAGATGAGTAGGAGTACTTGGTACAGACAAGCGTGTACATTACACATACGACAAAGTAATACAGAAAGCACCCTGAAATAGATTTACAAACCACCTGTGGCGAACGAGCTTGCCTCGCACAAAAGAACAATAACTCCAAACAAAAGAACTCTGAATGCATACTCCAACAATTAATAGAACCTCGAACAAAATGACACTAGGAAAATTTAAATAGAAGCAAAAGTAACAATAAGCACTAAAGATTTTCCTTTATCTAAAATTGCCAATTAAATGTGTTTTTATTTTAAAAATTTGATGAAAGCCTAAATTTCTATAAAAATTTGGCTAGGATGATTAATTTTTAAAATTGTTTTGAATTTTGGGATGTTATAGCCACTGCCAACATCATCAACTAACACCGCCGCCATCACTAGGTGTAAAAAGGTTCATACACAGTGGCGGAGGACCATGGTGGTGAAGTATGACACTAGCCATACCTTAATTTGGCTGCCATAGTCATCTATGTACACTCACTTTCCCATCATAAATCAACAAGTAAATATCTATATTTTTAATTGATCAGCATCCTACAGCATAAAAATGGTGAGGTTTGTTGTGGTTTTTCATCTAATTAAGGTTTTCTCTATAAACAATGTGAGTTAGACCCTATTTGTTTGGAATTATAATCTGATAGATTATATAATCGAAAGATTATAATCTGTAAAGTTAAACAAATATGGTAGATTATTTTTTTACTAGCTTATTAAGACCATGTTTGGAACCAGCGCAAATTATTATAATTTGAATTATGAAGGTAGTTTATATAATTTGGTTTATAAACATAATTTGATAGGCATGTTTGAAAGTCAGATTATAAAAACTACTTATCTAGTTTTTTTTTACTAATGAACTATTTTTCCTTTGTTTCTTTAAAACGGTTTCTTCATATATATATATATATATATATATATATATATATATATATATACTATCTATCTCGCCACGTGATGATGAACTTGTTGTATACCAGATAAATATATAGAGTACAATATATGAGTCTATTCGAGTCCGAATAGAAGTCGAGTTCGAATATGAATCGTTGAGGAGCAGCGGCAACTTTTGTAATAATTAGATATTTGATAAGCGCAAAGTTGTCTTTTGTCAGGTATAATAAATTTTAAGCATAATGAGTTTATTATAATCTAAATTTTTAGTTTTTATAATTTAGACATATTTGAAACCACTATCATTATATAATTCAGATTATCATAATTCTAGCTGGATCCAAACACGACCTTAATCTCAAGTTCAAATTATTATAATCTTATAAGGTGCCTATTAGGTGTTTATTTTAAATTATAATATGCAAAAGACTCACTATCTATACCAAATTCGTAACAATTATTCACCATTACCATTCATCTCTAAATTACAATGCATATTACAATCTGGATTATATAATTAACTTAGGAAACAAACAGAGCTTTAGCCTAACTCTCTATTTTTAGTCGTTATATGTCATGTGATAACTTCGTCGCACCTTAAATTTTCTTTTTCCTCTACCATTGTTGGTCGTACCTAAGATGCAAGTTTTTAATTTTTTGGGTCAGTGAGTCGGCTCAAAATTTTTTAAAATAAAATAAATCCCTTCCATTTTATATAGATAGTGGAATAAAATGAGACCCACAAAACCTAATAGGTACCCATTTACATCCTTAGTCGTACATAGTGGTACTGCATGAGAAGAGGAGGTTAATATACCATTGGCCTGACTGAGCTCGCAGCGGCACTCCACGCATGATGGTGACATCGCCGGAGGCACCGATTCTCTCAGGCCGACGTGAATACGCGTCTTACGCGCGCAACACAATTTGACCTAGCTATCCTGTGCTGCCCTGCACATCTGAACTGATCGAGCAGCTGACTCTAGCTAGCATTATTGGATGCGCTAGTAGGTACGTAATCCCTCCGTATTTTCACTGTTGAAGTTGGTACAGTTTTACGTCGTACCAACATTAGCAATTATAAAATATGAAGAGTACTAGCAAGATTGACGATGCAGATACGAGTGGAAAGACTAATCGAGCTGACTCTTCGCCATATGTACTAGTTTTAAAATATTGACAAAGTTAGATTTTCAACATCTTTGATCATTTATTTTATTTAAAAAATTTATTCACATATTTAACTTTTTGTTATTATTTGATTTATCATTAGTGAAATTTAAATCACAAAACTAATAATTTTACGCATTAGAATAAATTTTTTAAATAAGACAAATAGTTAAAATTGATATTAAAAATCAACAGTGTCAATAATTTAAAACCAAACAGAGTATATTACAAGATGGCGTATGTCTCTCCCTCAAATTGCAGGCAAGTGTCCCGTATTGCGAACGACTTGTTCGCTCGCTAGATGAGCAATACTGGTATAGTATCTTGGCACATAAGCATCGCAGCCATTTCAATCTGGTTTGGGAAGCAATTTGGCACCATCATCTCTGGGAGCACGTTGGCTTACCGTACTGCTGCATACTCCGTATGTAGCTTCGCCGGTGCATGTGGAGCTATCGTACATCCTTCATGAAAATATTTGTGTTGAAACAAATAGGTCGGATAAGTTCTCTCCAAGGTTTACAAAACCGTTTAAAATCGGTCAGTTTTCGCGATTTTCGGTGAAACCGTTCCGGTCCGGTTTCACCGGACGATTGGTTTTCGTTTTAAAAATTTTAAAAATTTGAAAATTTTAAAAAAATTCAGAATACCGAAAACCGGTAAAACCGATCGGCTAACCGATGAAACCGGCGGGCTTCAAATTTTGTAATCTGAAACTGTAAAAACCGAAAAAACTGATCGGTTTACTGTAGTTCGTTCAAATTTTGAATTTTCGATTTAAAGCGGTTTTCGATCGGTTTTTTTGATTTTCACGGTTTTCAACAAACCGATCCCGACCGGTTTTAGCAGTTTAAACCAAATCACAAACCCTGGTTCTTTCTCGCTCCTTTGCTATTCGTCAATGCAAGCTGTGATGTCTTTTAAAGAAAATGGAATAGCATTCCGCCTCTGCTTCTCTCGGACATAGATGACAAAAGAAAGAAAGAAAGAAAGAAAGAAAGAAAGAAAGAAAGCAAGCAAATTAAGCTTTACAAAGCATATTTTTAAATTTCTATCTATGAGAAATAAATAACTCAAGCGCAATGGTTTCTAAATTTCTACTCACCATCCCAAAAACTTCTTTGACTTTGTCATTATGCCATAGTAGCACTCAGAAACGCATTCAGTTTGTTTCCTTAAAAATTAACTGCATAAAAGATGAGTGCTTGCAATTTTTAAATATTAAATCATTTTGACATCTCCATATTACCCAACATAACGTGACTATTGATTTTGGTTGAGTTAACCCAGTAGATATGTATATGGCCTGTCAAATTGTCTTAGCATGCTGATAATCAATAAAGTAAATAGTTAATTGTTCAATATTCTGATTATAATAGTAACATTTTTGTCTGTTTTTTTAGTTTTTCTTTGCTAAATTATCCTTTGTTAAAATTATCCCTTGTTGGAGTACCAAAGGAATCAACATCTTTATTTTCAATGAAATCTCGATATACAATGAGCAAACCTTCATTGCCAATTCTGGCTAACATGCCGGGCGGCCAGGGAGCTTCTCCCTTTCATTGTCCACCATAGGAAAATAAACCCTTATTAGTACTCCATTCGTTTTAAAATATAAGCATTTCTAAGTTTAGTCAAAGTCAAATTTTATCACTTTAACCACTAATAATATATAATTAATAATATTTTATCATATAAAAATTATATTTCTAAATTCATCATTGAATAATTTTTTATAAAAAAATATTTTTTATATTAAAAAATTATGTAATTTTCTAGATATTATTAGTAGAAAAAATATTTTCACCTTATCCAAACCTAAGAAATGCTTATATTTTGAAAAAGAGGTAATATTAGACTAGGCAACTAGGTGAGTGACGTATTCTGAATGAAACAGTGTAAAGGGGACATGCATGTCCTAATTATATAGAGCCGCCGCCTGCTGCCGCTGCTTCACAAGTCACACTAGCTTGAGCGCATATATCCACTAGCTAACAAACAATGATCGACTGACGAGTGCGATCGAGCCGCCATGGCAGTCCAGACAGACGCTAGCAATGGCAGCAGTGGCGAGGGTGACGTTGGCTTCACGGCGACGTGCCGGCGGCGGCTCCGCTCATCGGTCGATAAACTCCTGCACTCGGTCGTCGTCTTCGCCGGCAAGCTTGCTGAGATCGCCAGAGACGACCCAAGGCGGGTTGTGCACTCGTTCAAGGCCGGGCTGGCGCTCACGCTGGTGTCCGTCGTCTACTACGTCACGCCGCTCTACAACGGCCACACGGAAAACACCATTTGGGCCGTGATCACAGTGGTCTTCGTCACGGAGTTCACCGTTGGTAAGAGATGACCTGATACACTGATCAAATGATCCTAGGTCGCTGAACTAACGTAAGCATGGCGATCTGCGGTGCATGGAATTAATTAAAATTTTTATATATTTAACAGGCGGTACGCTGAGTAAAGGCCTGAACAGAGCATGTGCGACGTTGCTAGCCGGTTTCCTCGCAGTCGGTGCTCACCTGGTGGCCGACCTCTGTGGGGAGAAGGGAGAGCCCATAGTCCTCGCCGTGTTCGTCTTCCTCGTAGGTGCGTCCATGCATGTTACCTTACACGGCACTGCGATCCATTTAGCTCGTTGAAGATAATTTCCCAGGAACTTTCGATGAGCTTTTGGTTGCTAACTGCGTTCATGTGTCATCCTGCAGCGTCGGCGGCGACGTTCTCGCGGTTCATCCCGATGATCAAGGCGCGGCACGACTACGGCGTCATCATCTTTATACTGACCTTCAGCCTGGTGGTGGTGTCGAGCTACCGCGTCGAGAAGATCATTGAGTTCGCGCACCAGCGCTTCTCCACAATTATCATCGGCATCTTGATATGCCTCGCCACCAGCGTCTTCGTTTTCCCCGTCTGGGCCGGGGAGGACCTCAACAAGCTCACGGCCAGCAACCTCGACAAATTGGCGGAAGTCCTTGAAGGTAATTATATAAAGTCGTGGAAATCTTCCAGTCTAACATCAAAAGTGTTGTGCATCTATAAAGTTGATGTAAAAAACAGGCTAAAAAATCTAGTATAAATTCAGGGTTTGAGAAACTGCAAAATTGTTTCGATGTATGCAGGTATCGAATCTGAATGCTTTGGGGAGAGCAATACGAGTGAGAATTTGGAAGGGAAAGCCTATCTCCAATTGTACAAGAGTGTCCTCGCTTCGAAGACCAGAGAGGACTCTTTGGTAAGCTCATCTAACTTCGAAGACCTGCTTCCGCACAAGTATAGTTTTATTAATGCAAAATACTTCTAGCTGTTTTTTGGGTTACCAGCCATTGTCGTATATGTTATTTATGCACGTACTTCAGGCTTGTACTAGAAAACCGCTGCAGTTTGAACTAAATATCAAATTTATGATTTATGATACTGAAAAATATGTGAATCACCATGCTATTTTTAATGGTATTATGTACTTGTAGTACGCCTTTGCTAGATGGGAACCAAGCCATGGCAAATTTAGTTTTCGACACCCATGGAGCCAGTATCAGGAGATAGGCGTTCTTTCTCGCCAATGCGCTTCTTCGATGGAGGCTCTTGCTTCATATGTGGTCACCATCACGAAATCGCTGGTAAATACAATTTTCATATTTCATGATAAAAAATAACGGCGAAACAATATTTGTTGATGGAAAAGCATGCATTTCTTTTCCTGACAATAACAGTGTCCGGAAGCCAGTTCAGAGTTGTGTTTGAAGGTCCGAAAAGCATGCGGTGGGATGAACTTGCAATCTGCTAAGGCATTCCGAGAGCTTTCGTCATCAATTCGAAGCATGACTATAATGGCAGTAAATCACAATGACGTGACTAAAGCTATGGAAGCTCCAAATGACCTTATAAGCGAATTATCCGAGGACATGGATTTCTTGCAAGTGATGCATGTAGCTGTTATCTTGTCTCATCTCTCGGACATAGTTTCACAGGTAAAGAAAATTACAGCTGCTGTTGAGAATCTGGCACGACTTGCCCACTTCAAAAGCCCTACAAGAAGGCAAGTAGGTGTGGTTATTGATGTCGATCATCAGCTGAATAATTGACGAAGAAAGTAGATTTGTTTCAATAAGTTCACCTATGTAAGGGCAGCATATGGTTGTACTTATGCTTGATTCTGAACTTGTTGCATGTGGGTGTAGAGAGGCGTATGTAAATTATGAAAAAAGAGACCTTTTTCGAAAGGCCATGAATAAGAGACCTCATCATTGTAAATTACCAATCGCCTCTTTATCAACAGTTTAAACTGAAATTTAGGAGTACACCATTGTACGGGACTATAAATTTCTTATAAAGTTAGCAATACACCACTACGTTAAAATTTGGCTTTAGAGGTTGTGTGATAAGTTGTCTCAGGATTCAATGTCGTCATGCGTGAGATGGTCTGGCTCAGAATGGTCATCGTTGTACTTTCCCTAATGCATACAAATAAAAAGGTATACAATTTTTTTTAAAAAAAACACTTATGTTCAATGCTTCATTTGTACAAATGAAGGATTTTTCTATGTTTTTATTTTTAAAATTGAACTAATATGCAAATTTCTGTATGAATCTTGTGAAATTCCTATCTTACCTCAGATTTGAGAAAATTACAGGTGGAACAGTTTCCTTAAGTCGGCAGAGAGTCGTCAACTGTTACTCTTTGTTATTTATAGCAAGTGGCCAATAGTTTTCTAAGTACAAATCCATATGCTCTATCTTCTAACAGTTTAATTTTGAGAATCCCCCACAATGTCATTTCCAACAAAGTCAACACCCACAGTTATAGAGTACACTCGACCAAATATACCAAGACTGTTGGGCAGTACCTATGCACAAACTGTTGGAAAAGATTGTTTTTTCATTTCTCTCTCTCTCTCATCTTTTTTTTTCCGGACATCCACGACGATTGTTTTCTTCTCCTTGTAGTGGTATCGGCCCTCAAAACGGCTGTGGCCACGCACTTGGCCCAAATAGTTACGCGCGAGCTGGAAGCCCAGGTGCGAAGACGGCCTTGACGCCGGCCGTTCAAGAAGGCCCATTTTCAATGTGATGCGCATGCAGGCGTGTTTGGGTTCGATGCATTGTCGCTTCGCCGGAATAGTTCATGGTTGAGTTGTTCGCTTTGTCTCTCCGCATAGACAAAACTGAAATTACGCTTAATTAATCAGACAAAACAGCACACACACCACTGAGATTCGGTGCTTAACGTGCGAAAAGACTCGAAAAGAGAAGGATACGCGTCGTCAATGTTCGTTCAAAAAGAGACATGCATTGGGCGTAATCCATGGTTGGTACGGAGCCGTGCTGGGCCGCGCCAATCTCTTCCCTCCGTTTTTTAATTAATGTCACTGTTTGACTTTCAAATTTAATTTTGACTATTTATTATATTAAAAAAATTTGATAAATTTCATATATTTTGATATAATTTGATTTATTATTAAAGGTATTTGAATGACAACTTAAAATTTTACGCATTCGAGCAAATTTTTTTTTTATAGGATGAATGGTCAAAGTTGAATTTAAAAGTCAACGACGACATCAATTAAAGAACGAAGAGAGTAAACTATACAGATAAAATTATCACAAAGCTAAATATTTAAGCAATAATTTCATAAAACTATAAATTTTATATTTAATTTATCATAAAACTATAGATTTAAGAGCTCAAGCAGCCCATCACATATTAGTTTCAAGAATGTATAGCTTTATGATAATTTAGATATATGATAATTTAGATACATGATCTCTAGTTTTGTAAAATTATAGATTAAATCTCTATTTCTGTGATAGTTCTATTATAGTATGTGTAATTTTGTCAAATTTACTCTAGTCAAAATGATAAGTTAACTGAGACGAATTAAAGAGTGTTGTCATCATCAAGATAAGACTCCATGCATGCATTGTGTCGTCTCCCCCGGAAGTTTAAAATGGTGTATGCTTTCCGCACCACGTCGCTCTCCTCAGCAGCTCTGGATCACATAAAGATGCACGAAAACATAATTGGAAATCCGCCGCCGGCGATTGAGATGTAATAACAGCCCCCTTGGCCATTTGCTAGAGCTGCCGCACCGCGTAACTAAGACGAAAGCCAAATGTTGTACGGATCTATCTCTGTCACATTGTCTCCGAGAGCCACTAGCTGCTTCCTGCACACGAGGAAACATCATCTCGCATGTGCCATTTTGCCTGCCGCTTTCACGATATTTCTAGTAGTACTACTTTCGACGGAGTGTAACAAAAAAAAAAAAAAGGTAGAGGAGAGATGTTGAAGGGGTCAATGCGAAATGCGGCTACGATTATGCTTTAGACGACAACCATTAGTGATCGGAGGATTCGTTTGGCGGCAAAGAGTGGAAATACTAGCGACGCCTGATTCGGTGCGCAAATAATGATTATGACCGAGACATAGCCCACTACGTACCAGGTCCTGAGGTTTCTGGGATCTTCAGTCTAACCACCATACTCTCTCTATTTTTTTAATTGTTGTATCACTGACTTTTAACTTTAATTTTAACCATTCATCTTATTTATTTTTTTAAATAAATATCATATATTTTGTTATAATTTTATTTATCATGTGAGTTATTTGAATCACATCTTCTTAAAATTTTACACATTTAAACTAAATTTTTGAATAAAATAAATGATTAAAGTTGATGTTGAAACTCAACGGCGACAACAATTAAAAAATAGAGGGAGTAACAGAGTATGTGTAACGCCCTGAGAATTCCTCTATTCAAAATTCAAATTTTAATTCACAAACTAAATGCAACTTTATAAATTATCAATTATTTTCTAACTCCTAATCCATTTCTATCCATCGACTATCTTTCGAAGCTGACTGGCAGTGCTTTCTCTTCCCTTCCTTCCTTCACATGCAAGCTCGCCTACTCCAGAACCTACTGCCTGCCATGCCATCCAATCCGCTGAGCTATGCCCCGAGCCAGTCGACACTCAGAGTCGAGCTCCCGATGTAGCACGCGTGTAATGATGGCGCTCAACGCCCCGGCTGAGTGAGCACGCCGAACTGCCAGTACTTTTGCCATGCCGCCCAGCCCTCTCTTGAAGATGCCCACCACCCTCACTGCACGAGCTAGCGCAGCTCCGCACGCCACTGCTGCCCCCCCTCGCACACGCCGAGCTGCTGGCCGCGCCGTCGCGTCAGCCGAGCTCTGCCATCTGCTAGCCGACGCACCGTCGCTCCTCGTCACACGAGCCGCTGCTGTTCACCGGTCGTCGCCCCTTGCAGCTGAGCCTCCGCCCAGCACGGCACCATCGCCTCCGCCTTCACGGCAAGCTTGTCGCTCGGCCGAGCTAGCTGCTGCCGCTCCGTCGCCTATAAAAGGCGAGGTCGAACTCCTCCGCAACACAGCCGCGCCGAGCCGTCGACGAGGTGAGCTTCTCCACCACCTCCTCCACCCTCTTAACCAGCAACTTAGCCATCTCCCTCCCTCTTCCGAGCTAACCTCGAGCTCCGCTCGCCATGGCCGCTCCTCTCCGAGCAGCCCCAAATCCCCTTCCTCCC